>JBCEWC010010892.1:0-17214 GCA_038996855.1 Solanum aculeatissimum
ATTGGTGTAAACACCCATAGTTGCTCAAAGAGCCATATCATAGACATTATGTGATCACATTCTTGTCATAACTCATACTTGTTTAAAATCATAGTCATAAACATAATTGGGACTTAGCCCACATCAAATCCTTCTTTAAACCTATGTTCATGCATGCAAATGCCATGATTGATGATGAGAATAGCATGGGCAATTAGAATTCATAAATTAAATTCATGATAAGAAGAACCCATAATAAATTCAAGTTAAGTCAACAATTAAACCTCAATTTAACATTACCTATGCATAGATTAAAGAGTAAGGGGACATGCGTACTTGTACCATCTTAAATCAAAGTAATTCATCAATTAGGGTCTTAATTCATCTTGAAATCATTAAATAAAAACAACCCACACTTTAATTGCACTAAATCATTCTTAATTTAAAAGACCTATTTCAAGAAAAATCATAATTTATCAAAATTGAGAAAAAGGATTATGGGTCTTCATGGTTGAAAGAGAAACCATGAATCAAACCCACATACCTTGAATTTAACAAGAAGATTGAGAAGATTCTGATGAAGACTTGAGTTTTCCCTAATTTCAAGCTTGGTCTTCAATGGAGGATTAGAGAAAATTGAGAGAATTAAGGATATGAATTGAGAGCTTGAATGAATTAAAATGAACTAGGGTTAAATTTAGGGGTTTTAGGAGAGTTTAAAAAGGCTAAAATGGCCCTAGGAATAATTTAAAATACCATTAACCATTAATAAAATAAAGAAGATAATTGGAACAGTCGCTGATGGAAGCATCCACATGGTCCTTGTAGTGGCTCACGGACCGTGAACCCTACCATGTGGCCTGACTTGGTTCATGCTTTGGCTTGGAATCTGAGAAGACTTTTTGGATCACCTCACGACAGGACACACGGACCGTACATTGGTCCGTGGAGCCTCACTTAGCCCAGAGTCCTGGCCTTGTGGTCTGGGAAGTCTTTGAAACACTCCACGAAGGCCCTCACAGACTTTGAGGCATCACACAGACCGTGAGGTGGTCCGTGGAGCCTTACTTAGCCCCAGGCCTTGGTCCACCTCCTGGCCCACTCGATGGATAATCCCACGGACATCCCTCATGGGTAGTGAGCCTCCATACAGCTCGTGGCCTCTGCCGTATGGCCTTGCCTTAGCCAACTTTGGCCCTCCGTTTCCAGAACACTTTTGGCCACAGACAGTCCCACCGAAATGGCTATAACTTCTACATACGAACTCCAATTTGAGTGAAACCATTTGCGTGTGAAGATAACTCGAAGAACTTTGTTTTGATAGGTCATAGTGTACAGAGTTAATCCCGTACCAAGAGATATAGCCATTCAAAGTTTGTACTCTTTTCAAAATGTCAAGCAAACTTAACCAACACTATTTCTTTGGACACGACCATATACGTAAGACCCATGAAGGCCACTAGCCAACCTTGACAGGTTCCATTAGACCTTAGCCAACCATTACAAATTTCAAAAACAATTTGAGTGAAACCATTTGCGTGTGAAGATAACTCGAAGAACTTTGTTTTGATAGGTCATAGTGTACAGAGTTAATCCCGTACCAAGAGATATAGCCATTCAAAGTTTGTACTCTTTTCAAAATGTCAAGCAAACTTAACCAACACTATTTCTTTGGACACGACCATATACGTAAGACCCATGAAGGCCACTAGCCAACCTTGACAGGTTCCATTAGACCTTAGCCAACCATTACAAATTTCAAAAACAATTTGGGTCGTTACATCCACGCCGACTCTAGTCTCAATCCTATGCACCTTTAAACATTTATATATGGTTTATACACCCATCATTTGCTCAAAGATCCATAACATAGACATAGTGTGATCACAACATAGTCATACCCATACATAGCTTGATAACATAGTCATAAACATCTTTGAGACTTAGCCCACATCAAAAGCTTCATAAAAATTCCATGTTCATGAATGCAAATGCAATGAATGATGAATGAAATACATGTGTAATGGAATTCAAGATGTAAATCATTATAATAATATAGATTCATAGTTAAATCATAAGGAAATTCATAATTAAAACATAATTCATGCTACCCATGCTTGAGTTGAAGAATTAAAGAGACATGCATAATTGAATCTTCAAAATCTCAATATAAATCATGATAATTGAACTTAAAACATTTTAAAATCATGTAATAAGTACAGCCCATACTTCAACTAAATTAAATCAACAATAATTTAAAAGACCCATAATTAAAGTAAGCATAATTTCATAAAATCAATTGAAGAAATCAATTTGGGACTTCATGGTTCAAAGGAGCCATGAATAAATTTTCACATACCTTGATTACCAAGAAGCTTTAGAGAGAAGAGAGATAGAAGAAGAAATCTTCCTTGAATTTCAATTCAAACCTTCAACCTACACCTTGAAGAGAGCTTGAGAAGAGAGTGTTTGAAAATAATTTTAAGTGTTTGAGAGGAATTTATATTTGATGAATGTGTATAGGCTAAGTTCAAGGGTTTAGGAAGTCTAAAAACATCCTTAGAAATAATCAAAATTATAATTAAACCATCAATGAAATAGGTAAGAAAAACTAGAAACGTCTCCTTCAGGGAGCACTACACGGACCGTGTAGTGACTCACGGTCCATGAACCCCACCATGAGGCTACACATAGAAAAATCCTCGTCGACTAAAGTCCAAGACGACAATCTCATACTTAGAAAAAAATTTCCTTCCACAACCATATGAATGGTTTCACAAGTCGTGAGGCTTCACACGGACCATGAAGTGGTCCACGAAGCCTTATTTGGTCTAGGTCCTTGTCTAGAACCCTAACACGGACTGGTTCACGGGCCATGAGGCCTCACATGGTCCATGAACCTCCATTTGTCAATAACGTGATTTTTGGAACATGAACTTTATATATAGAACCAATCCTTATGTCATTACCATCCCAAAATACCTTACCACGCTCCGTGAGAAGTCACACGTTCATCTTCATGGACCATAAAGTGTCACACGGTCCATGAAGGCCTCCACGATAGTGTGCCTTAGTGAAATTTCTAGAACAGGTCCATGTGTAGACAGTCCCACCAAAAAGGCCATAACTTCATCATTCAAACTCTGAATTAAGTGAATCTAAGTATGTTGGAAAGATAACTCAACGAGCTTCAATATGATAAGTAGTGGCCCTCCCAGTACTTCCCGTACTAAGCAATATGTCCATTTAAAGTAAGTACTTCCACAAGATATCAAGCAAAACTTGACCAATGTGATTTCCTTGAATATTGCCACTCAAGAGAGACTCATGAAGCTCATTAGCCAACCATGGTTGGTTCAAATCAGATCTCAATCAACATTACAAGGTTAAAATGTTTTTGGGTTATTATAGTTAAACCTTTGGAGTGCATGGTTGGTGAGATGGTATGGTTGAAGGTCTCACCCTTGATGGGTGTTATGAGATTTAGGAATAAGGGCAAGCTCAGTCCAAGGTTTATTGGTCCTTTTGAGATTCTAGATAGAGTAAGAGAGACAACTTATAAACTTTTTTTTGCCACCTAACTTGTCTTTGGTTTATCCTATGTTTCATGTCTCTATGTTGCAGTGTTATATTTTGTACGAGTCTCATGTGATTTTCATGGATTCAGTTGAGTTGAGCCCAGATTTGACTTACGAGGAGCATCTGGTTGCCATTTTGGATAGGCAGGTGAGGATGTTGAGGACTAAGGAGATAGCTTCAGTAAAGGTCCAGTGGAGCCACAAGCCCAAGAGTGTGGCCACTTGGGAGATGGAGACTGATATGCGTGCCCAATACCCCCAGTTTATTTACCCTTCAAGTATGTTTGTTATCTCATGTTCGAGGACGAACATTATTTTTAGTAGTGGATGTTATAATGACCTTGAATGGTATTTTTGGAATTCTTCCCAAAATAACCATTTTGTCCTTCCCAAAAGTTTCCTTGGATCATTTTTGGTTGAGTCTAAAAGTTAAATTTTTAAAACCTTGTAAAAGAATTTTAGTTTTACCAAAGAAAGAGTTTTTAAAGTTGGAAATTTTGAGTTTTGAGTGTCAGAATTCAACTCTGTCAATTCCATCACCTGCAGAATGGAGAATTTGAACTAGGAGAACTTATAGAACTGATTTTGAAGTTAAAATGAAGATTTTGGATCCAAAGTTGCATTTTTAGTTCATTTTGTATCATAGTTTGATTTTGGTCAACATTCAGAGTTTGGAAGCTCAATTCAAAATTTGGACAATTCCAGTGGTTTCGAATGGTGAATCTAATGCTAGAAATAGTCTCATTTTAATTTTTAGAGTTTTCGAGATTATTTTGAGTATTTGAGTCCTAAACTAGTTTAAACAATCTTTCTCAGGTTCTTGGCCAAGGAGGTCCCGAATTTGAATTCTGATGGTTCTATTGAGTTTGAAATGTCATTTCCAGTATTGTTCCATGTGTGATTTGTGTTCACAGGATTCTGAACAAATTGTGAGGGTCTATTCTGTGATTTTATTGTGTTGTACAATTGTTGTATTTGGTGCTATTAACTTTGTTCTCCGCGTTTGCGGAGCATTCAGGCACCAGACCTCTTCATTTACGGAGGGTCAACCATGTGACCTCTGCATTCGCAGAGGGTTAGATTGCCCTGACCTCCGCGTTTGTGGTAGGTCCTCCGTGTTCGTAGAGAGTAAATCGTGCCTGAACAGTGTAACCTTTTAAATGAAGGGTTTTATCATTTTTCCACTATTTTTAATATTCTAAGCTTCATTTTTGAGAGATTCTTCAAGGATTTTCAAAGAAACTCTATAGGGTAACTATCTTCTAACTTATTTCTTTAATATTCATTGATTAAATTATGTTTTTAAATTTTAAATTGGAGATTTTAATTAGAGAATTTGGTAATTTTTCAGACTTTGATTCCTAATATTAAATTGATGATTTCTATCCTATTTTAACTCTATTTTTGAAATAATTTCACCGTTGGAATACTTATCGCTCGAGGAATATTTTCTCGTATTAATTTTCATATTAGATTACTTTTTCGACATGAGATTTTTACCATTTTATCCTTTTTTCAAAATTGATTGATTTTAGTATTATTAGATTTGTTATGTGATTGTGGTGCTATATTTGAATAGATTTTGGTGATTTGGAGTATCGTAGAAAAGGAAAATCTTTGGATTTGACTTGATTCGAGACGTTTTCTAAGAGAAGTAGATTTCTAACTTTTTGTTAAGTAATAATGAACCTTGTATGCTCCTATGTGTATGGAATTGAATACTTTGGGGTAGAATTGTATCTTCATAGGCTTTGATTATGAGATTTTGGATAGAGCTGTTGCCATGTGGTGAAATCTTGACTAGTGAACTAATTGTGGATTTGTGATACATACGATCTTGTGAATCATTTGATATTGATGTTGAGATGGTACCTATATTGAGATATTCATGATATTGTGATCATGATAATCTTGAGACTGTGATATAATTGAGATCATGCACATTACATTCACTATTCTTTGTGCATTGATACTTGTGATTGCTACAACCGAGATATGGGTAAGGTAACATGTGGATTGATAATCGAGGTCTCTACCGGTCTATGATTAGCCGAGGTTTCTACCGGTAAGCTGAGGTAATATGTCGACTAATTATTTTGTGGCTGAGATCATTTTCAGTCGGGTGAGCATTGGTCGAGGTCATTGTCAGTAATGTTCATAGATATATGACCTATGTAAGACCCCCAGGGGTTCCGTTTTGACACAGATATGATCATCAAATGTGTATCGTAGAACAAACATGCATCACGATTATTTGATATTGCATCGCACTATTTACATCTCATAGCATCCATATCATCTTACATTATTCCTTTTTTATATTGTTATATGTGTTAAGTGTGTGAAATTGTGAATAAGTTGAAACTTTGAGTATTTTAAGATGATTTACTATACTATTTTACCAATTGTAGTAATTGAATATTTTGAGATACTATTCTACGAGATGTGGAAATCTGTCTATATATATATATATATTGTATTGTGTTGAGACTTTTCTAAGTGTAGATGTGTAGTTCGGCGGCATGTGGTTTGGTGGGTAGGAGTACTTGTGTTCTTTATTGCTTTACTTTAGGTTGGCTTTTATTTGCTGAGTACCATACTGTTTTGTGCTCACCCTTTGCTACATTTTTGTAGGTTGTGAGCTCAATCCCCCTTGTTAGATTCCTCCATTTTCGGATCGAGTTATTAGATCTTTTGAGAGGTAGTTTCGTGTCTCTTCGGCACACCATAGAGGAATCTACTTTATGTAATTTTCTATTTGAGTACTAAATATTGAGACTTGATTTTTTCATTTAAGTATATTGTTTAATAGAGGCTTGTACATGTGATACCAATTCTGGGATGGTTGTGATTTTTATTTCTCTATGCTTATCTATCATATTAGACTGTTTATCTTCTGCTTTGTTATTATTTTTTGGTTGTTCAAGTATTGGGCTGACTCGCGATGGTGGGTTAGGTGAGTGTCATCACACCCAAATTTTGGGTCATGACAATTCACTATCTTGAACCATTAACTAGAGATATGTTCACTGCTTGATTTTATGAGACACTTTTTCCAAAATTAGTGGGAGAATATAATGATATCAAAAGAGAAATTTTATTAAAAAAAAATCATCATTGTCTCATCTTGATCCACGTGCTTCTATTTGTGAGCAAGAAGTACAAAAGATTATTAACATGCAGAAAATTGAAAATCAAATGCCAGATGCATTTACAAATTTAAAACGGATTACTAAATCACATATTCATGCTAAGAATGTCCCTGTTTGAATTGATGTCTCTGTTGGATCATCTACTAGTGTCATACCTAATAAGTCAAAAGCACACCTAAAAGCATGGTAGATCATTGAGTTCTAAGGATCAAAGTATTAGAAAAAAAAGGCTAAATAGTCAAGATGATACTACAAAAGAATCACATCTGGAAGTTAAAAAAATGAATAATCCTGATATCCTAGAAGGAATCAATGCGCTTGAGGCTAACAAAATAAGAAACTATCTATAAATTCAAGTGATGTTGAAAAATAACTTGAATCGATTAGAAATTGTGATGGATTATGTCTTTGCATATAATATTGCAATAAAAATCCTGCAAGATAGTGAGTATCTTGAACCTCAATCTATTGTATAATGTTGACAAAGAAATGATTGGCCAAAATGGAAAGAAGTAATTCAATCAGAATTAAATTCACTTGCCAAGCGTAAAATTTTTGGACCTATAACTGGAACACCTAATGGTGTTAAACCTGTTGGTTATAAATGGGTCTTTATGCAAAAAAGAAATGAGAAAAATGAAATACAAAGGTATAAGGCATATTTTCTTGCACAAGGTTTTTCTCAAAGGTCTGGTGTCGATTATGAAGAGACATACTCACCTGTTATTGATACAATAACATTGTCTTATCTAATTAGTTTTACGGTCCATAAGAGACTTAAAATGCATTTGATGGATATGGTTAGAGCCTATCTTTATGGATCACTTGATAATGGGATATACATGAAAATCCCTAAAACATATAGTTCAAAATCTCAGAAAATGTATTTAATTAGATTGCAAAGATTATTTTATTATTTAAATCATTCTAGACGCATGTGGTATAACCATCTTAGTGATTATTTATCTAAAGAAGGTTATGCAAATGATATGGTTTATCTATGTGTTTTTATAAAAAGAAACATCAGAATGTGTTGTACTTGCAGTTTATGTTGATGACATAAATCTTATTGGAACTTCAATGGAGCTTCAAAAGACAATTGATCATTTAAAGAAAGAATTTGAGATGAAAGATCTTGGAAAGATAAATTATGTCTTGGTTTGCAAATTGAGCATTTGACAAATGGTATTTTTGTTCAGCAATTTGCCTACACAGAAAAAGTATTATAAATATTTTATATGGATGGAGCACATCGATTGAGTACTCCGATGATTGTTCGATCACTTGATGTGAATAATGATTCATTCAATCTCCAGAAAATAATGAGAAAATGCTTGGTCCTGAAATACCATATCTTAGTGCAATTGGTGCACTAATGTATCTTGCTAACACCACAAGGTCTGATATTGCCTTTTAAGTCAATTTATTGGCAAGGTGTTATTTTTCTCCTACTAGGAGACATTGGAATAAGATCAAACACATATTGTGATATTTGAAAGGAACTATAGATATGGAATTATTTTATTCTAATGATTGTAATTCTAATCTGGTTGGTTATGCTAATGCAGGGTATGTATCACCCACACAAAGCTCGATCTCAAACAGACTATGTATTCCTATGTGGGGGTACTGCAATATCTTGAAAATCTATGAAACAGTCTTTTCGTGGCCACTTCATCAAATCATGCTGAGACCATAGCAATTCATGAAGAAAGTCGAGAATGTGTGTAGTTAAGGTCCATGGTACATCTCATTCGAGAAAATCACTACAAGAAAATGCTCAATTAATGGGAGTTATTTTTTCAATTTGAGGCAATGTTTGACCCTCACAATAAGAATTACGGCAATTTTTTAAAACGCTACAATTACCTTTGCCACGAGCATACTTGTGGCGGTATTTAGAAACCTCTATGACAACCATCACAAAACTACTTTTAAATTTGTGGAGCTCTTTCAAATCAATTTGTGACTATTTACAACCTCTATAATGTTAATTTAATACATTAAAAAATTATGTTTGCATGAGTTTAAAATTATCATGATATGATATCAATGTTCAGAAAATCTAATTTGCAGAGGCTTATGACCGCCACAAGTACTATATTTCTATAAAAAAAATTATATATTTTATTTACACCAAGCCTTTGTAATATAATACATATAAATACTTTACTAAATATTTAACTTAAATCATAAAAATTAGTAATAGAAAAACTCATCACAAGATTAGATTCATGTCAAATTAATGTAATACAAACTCATTCACAACATTTTGAAAGTTATAACTTAAAATCCTTAACACTAAAATAATTTCATATTAAATAAACATTAAAAAAAATATTATGTATTTGTTTAGTGACTTGAGTGGGTGTCACCCTTTTTTTTCAAGATGAAGTAATCTTGATCTTCATTACTACTTGGTTGAAAACCTAAAACCATAAAAATTTTGCACATAATTAGATAAACTAATATTGATATATACACATCCAATTGTATACCTTGATATAACAAAAAAATTCAAAATTTAATTTGTCTGGAAAAATAATTCATAAAACACTAGTCATCATTCTTACCTAAACAATCGAAGGCCAGATATGATTTTCTTAATGGTTTAGCGAAAACTTAATAATATCTTGAAAAGTGTCACACCCTAAATTCAAGTTTGATGACACTCACCTAACCCACCAAGACGAGTCAGTCCAAAACTTAAACAACTCAACATAATAATAAAAGCGGAAGATAACTAGTCTAATAAGATATAAAGGCATGTGAATTCAAAACTACAACCTTTCTAGAATTGGTGTCACATATACGAGCCTCTAAATATAAAATACTCAAAATTAATACATGTATACATGTCTAGTTCTCAAATAGAACAAAACATAAAATGAAATCCTCGAGGGCCAGGTGAAGACATAAGCATCTATCTCACAAGAAATCCGGAAGCTTGATCCTGTAATTCAGAAAGCTAGCAAGAAGAACCGGTCTCACAACCTACAAAAATATAGCAAGGGGTGAGACCTAAACAATAAGGTACTCAATGTAATTAAACTAACCCTAAGTAAAGTAATGGAGAACACAAGTACTCTTTAACTCGCAATCACAATCCACCGAACTACAACCCTGCACTCAGAAATGTCCCAGTATAATATAGTATACAATCACAATAGTATAGATATTCTCATCACCTGGCATAATATCTTAATACATATGTATAAAAATATATCCAATAGTTTCTCAAGTCAATGAATACAATAAGTACACAATATCATAACGAATACACTAGTAATATCAGAGCAGGTATGATATGAGATGGAGTGGATGTCATGATAAGTAAATAATGTGATGCAATGTCATATAATCGTGTTGCATATCTATCCTATGATATACATCCACCGATTGCATCAAACCGAAACCCATGAGGGTCATACATATACCATGTATCCATGAACTTTATCGGCAATGACCTCGACCAATGCTAACCCGACCAGAACAAACCTCAGACCATCTAAAAAAGACCTCAAACCCAATATCAGTCGACATATTACCTCAGCTTGCCGACAAAAACATCAGATAACTCAGTTGGTAGAGACCTCTTCCACCAACCAACATGTTACCTTACTCATCTCTCGATCGTAGCCATCACAAGTATCAAATGCACAAATAATAGATCATGTAATGTGCAAGATCTCAATGATATCACAGTGTCAACAACATAATAATTTCAATATTATCAAACTACCAATATCATCAGTGTCTCAATATCATATCAATCGTATCACAATATAAGATCCACCTCAACATCAATATTAAACAATTTACAAGATTATATATATTATGAATCTATAATTAACCACGTGCTAAGAAATCACTATATAAACAATTACTCAAACTGAATCTCATGATCAAAGTGAAAAATGATACAATTTCTACCCCAAGGTACTCAATTACATGCACATAAGAGCTTACAAGGTTCAATCATACTTAACAAAAGATTAGAAGTCCACTTCCCTTAGATAAAGTCTCGAATCAAGTCAAATCCAAAACTTTCCCCCTTCAACAATGCTCCAAATCACCAAAATTTATTCAAATATAGCATCACAATCATATAACAAATCTAATGACACTAAAATCATTCAATTTGGATGAAAAGGGCAAAATGGTCAAAAGTTCCATGCTGAACAAAGTAGCTGAAAGCTAATAATTAAAGCATGAAAACGTTTCCCAAGTCATAAAGAATTCAATTATGAAAATCATTTCAAAAATGGAGTTAAAATGAGAGAGAAATCGTCAATTTAAGATATGGAGTCAAAGTCTGAAAAATCCCCAAATTCTCCAATTAAAATCCAAAAATTATGAGTTAAAAACACAAATTAATCAATGAAAATCAACAGAATAAGTTAGAAAATAATTACCCAATCAGTTTACCTTGAAAAAACATTGAAGAATTTCATAAAAATCAAGGTTGGAGTGTTAAAAATTGTAAAAATGGGTTTAAAGCCATAATTAAGAGAGTTCACTGATTCAGCCATCCTCAAAACTCCGTGAACGCAATAGAGGGCCCGCGAATGCGGAGGCCATAGAAGACTGACCCTCCGTGAAACCACTCCGTGAACACAGAGGTTTGTCCACCCTCAACTCTACAAAAGCGGACCCTTTATCCACGAATGTGGAGCTCTAATCTTTTGACCTCGTGGAATGCAAAAGGGAAGGGGCAAATGCGGAGAGTAACTGCAATGGCACTAGAACAACTCACACCAGCACAAAGTAAACATGAAAAGAATCCTCGAAATTTGTTAGAAACTCCGTGAATACAAACCAATCATAGAACCCTACTAGAAATGACGTTCCAGACTCAATGAAACTGTCAGAATTCAAATGCGGAACTTCTTTGGCCTAGAACCTGAGAAAGATCATTTAAATTAATTTCGGACTCAAAAACTCAAAATATTTTCGGAAGCTCTAAAAATTACAACGAATCCATTTATAGTGTTAGTTTCACCATTCAAAACTACTAGAACTGACAAAATTTTGCTTTGAGTACCGGAACACCAAATGTTGACCTAAGTCAAACCTACGATCCAAAATGAACTAAAAATATAATTTTGGGTCCAAAATTTTTATTTTAACTTGAAATTCAGTTCTGTAATTTCTCTTAGACCAGATTCGATATTCTAGAACTAATGGAATTGACGGATTGGAATTTTGATACTCAAAACTCAAAATAACCTCAAAACTCAAATTTTCCAACTTTAAGCCTTTAAATACTCACTCTTTAGCAAAATTTCATTTTTTTACAAGATTTTCAAAATCCCACTTTTAGACTCAATCCAAAATGGTCCATGGCTATTTTTAGAAGGATAAAATGGTAATTTGGTTGAGAATGCTAAAAATGATCCTCAGGGTCATTACATCATTAACCGCTAAAAATCATGTTCATCCTCAAACATAAAGAAAATGGTGGAGCCTCACTAGAAGTAACCAAGAGTCTTAAATACAATTCTATAAGTCAACTGATTTCTGAGAGCTATACCATCTGGGTGTACTATCAAGAATAAGACTTAAGAACCAACAAGGAATTTTGTCCTCCAAAAGTAATTACCCAGCCAAAAACTAGTTGATGAGCCAAACTTGAACCAACGCCCTCCTACAAAAGTTTACACATCCGGACGAACTTCCACCCTCAAGACCACAAGACAACTCAGATCTATTTCTGGTGAAGGTCAAGAGTGAATCTGAACCAGTTATAGCCAATTGCAATATACAACCCATCACAAATCTCATCCAAGTTTTTCTCTCTCAACATAATCCTCCACGAACTTAAGTTGCACAATTCCATTACTTCGATAATGCATATTCATAAGAGAGAATCCAATTAAATCTGGCCCAAATAAAGGTAACTAACATGAAAGACAACCAGTGAATGATGTTTCCAAGCTTATAAAACCTCAATTAACACTTCCCGAATGTTGGAATAGTAGTTGAATAAGGTATGGTACCCTTTTTTCACGAGCTGCAATTATTCAATTAAGAATCAACCTCAACCACATGTAACCCTTCAAGGGGTAAGTACCTCAACATCCACTAAAACACTCATTTTCTCATGCCATTTAGAAAATTCTTGATCACACCATGAATTTTGTATACTATAAGCATATAATATTTATTTACCACTAAGTATCTACATAACTTATTAGGATAGTATATGTTAACTTCTATCAATAAAGTAGTAGCCACATCCAATCCAAAATCATCAGTGACACACATAAAATCATAAGTGCTTTCTGTAATGCTTCTATGAGCCACCTATTATAATTGAACTATCCAATCTAACATAAATTGCATAATTTCTCACATATCACTATCTATCTTTCAACCCAAACCAAACTTTCCGAAAAGGAGTTGATAATCATTCATAGCTTGGTGGTGAGTCAACCCACCTCACATTATCACACAAACTCAAAGCGAAAATCTATACAATTTGCAACTCTGAACCATGGATCCATACATGATGTCTAGTCTCCTTCACTTTTCTTAATTTGTATCTATCATCAATGTTGCACGGATTTTTGAATGTTTAACCCATACTCATGACCCAATCCTAAATGCTCAAACTCTTTGACGCCCAAGACTCATGCACTCATTCCTAACCCATTTGTTGTCGTTATTTCTTAGGAAAACTCTATAGCAGATTACTTTTTACTTCACACTAAACTACTCAAATGAAACTTCTTTAACCATCAAAAGTAACAAAATCCATAATCGAAGTCATGCCCAAACTCCCTTAAAAATGATCAGTATTCAACATAATTGATCATCTCATTACCTAATTAATTCATACTTTAACAAGACCAACTATCATGAATGAAAACTTACCATGAAATCTTGGACCTCAATTCATACTTTGTAACCAATCCCCTTCTTAATCATGATTAATACATACTTGAAGGCTCAAATAACTGAGGGCATCGGGCATGCATATCAGATTTTATTTCCCATGTAGCCTCACTGTCATGACCCGAATAGGGGGCCTAGATGTGACATGGCGAAGGATGACCCGAAGTCCCTCGATCAAGCCATCATAGAATCATTACACATATCATCGGTTCGAAAATGTGGAAGCTAAACACACAACACATAAGCCCTAAGGGGTTCGGGACTTCGGAGTCAAGCTATGGGGACGATAACGGGAATGGGACAATCATGTATACACATAGCACATAACAATAATCTCTAAGGGAACGGGTAAATAGGATTCCACTACGGGGCACACCGGGATTTTGGGACTTTCCACATAAGCATATAGTCAATCAAGATTCCCAACATTCATATCATGAACATAATAAGAGAGCATTTTCATAATCAAGGATAAATAGTATCGTATTACATAACCAAATATTTAACATGACAAATCAACGTACAACAGTCTAGAATGGTCCAACAAGCCTCTACATGAATGAGCGGGGCCTCGACAAGTTTGAGCCTCACCCTCAAGACATAAGAATGTAAGTAACATAACAAAAAGTAGATAGAATAGATGGTGTCTATTGCCCTCGAACAAAAGGGCTCACCACTACCAAAGTCTTCAATCAAGGGTCAAGCGTTATCCGGTAGAATGTAAATATCATCTTCGGTCCCTACATGGTTAGAACATGTAGACAAGAATATGGGTTAGCACAATTAAGCACTACGTATGCGGGTATGCAATGCACGTGACAATGTAGTATGACCAAGCAACATGACAAGGGGACAAGTGATACGAAAGAAGTGCACATAGCCAAAGACTAATATAACAAGATGATATGCCATGATGCATGAGATGCAATCCTATGATCAATATAAAGCGGGGATGTGACCTCAACCGACAACGTGGAAAGACCTGAGCGAGCCACTACCCGGATCCGGACTACTTTCCAAGTAGTGCCCTAATCAGCCTTGAAATAAGGGAAAACATGAGAGTCATCCCATATAGGGAGAAAACCCATGGTGGCACATGGTTTGATGGAAAGGAGTATGGACCCTGTGGAGATAGTCCACCCGCCTCCAATCCCTCTGTACTAATTCCCATCCCACGGGAATATGTATAGGTACATGCAACCTCAAAATAGGAAGACTTACATTCATTTTCAAAACATGCATCATTAGTCAAAACAAACCATAGTTCAAATCATGTTCATACTTAGGCCAAGGGCCATCAAGAGTTTACAAAATATTTCATGATCATTCCATGTCAATGCAATAAGAGTAGCTCATCTACATAGCTTATCATATCAAGCATTCCAAACATGTCAATATGGTGCAAGAACCCAATATGCTAAAAGAGCCATGGCAAGGGACTATGTGATTACAAGTCTTAACATTACATTCAAAACATGAGTTTCATCAAGAGTTTCAACATAACAATATACATGCATATGCCATGAATGAGGATCAAGAACATGAGTAATGGAATTAAAACTTAATTTCACAATTTAAAACATAATTCATCATAAATCACACGAAAATCTATAAATAAAGCTTAATGCAATTTACCCATGCATAATTAAATCGTGAAAGGGACATGCAATTTGATTCATCAAGGGTTTCTATGAACATTCATAAATTTGAGCCTTAAAACATGTTTAAATCACCTAAAAGCTACAACACACAATTTCCAACACTAAACTACATCGATAATGAAAGAACTCATAACTTGAAGAAGCTTAAAATCATAATTTAAAGGTTAGGGTCCTTGGGTCTTCAAGGATGAAAGAAGATCCTTGAATCAAATCCCACATACCTTACAATAGCCAAAGGAATTGACGTTTCAAGTGAGCAAGGTCGTCTTCCCCAAATTTCTTCAAGCTTCAACAATGGAGGTCAAAAGAAATTTAGGATTCTACAAAGTGTATAGAGGAGGATTAGAATGGATGAATAAGAGTTTGGGTCTTGATTTAGGGGTTTAGGAGACTTCAGGATACCTAAAAGGGGCCTAGGGGTTAATTAAATCACGAAATTACATTTAATGAAATGGAATTTTAACTGTCAAGTAGAGTGTCACGGAGGAGCTACAGTTCCCGTGAACCTGCCACACGGACCGTACAAGGGTTCGTGTACCTTGCCTTAGCAAATTCCAACACAAACTTTCAGAGGACTTTCTGGACCACTTGACGGGGGGTTTCACGGACCATATGGCTTCACACGGACCGTGTACTGGTCCGTAGAGCCATACTTGGTCCATGAATCCACCCCACAAGACAGAAAACACACTGCCCTACCCAACGGACCACCAAACGTGTCGTACAAGGTCGCACGGACCGTGGGGTGGTCCGTGAGCCATGCCTTGTGTTTCAGGGTAGGTCTTGGCCACACTCATCTCACTAGACCATGGAACGGACCCCTACACAGACTGTGGAACCTCACACGGTCCGTGGTCCTTGCTTTGGGCCAATTTCAGGGCCTATCTCCAATGTCTTCCGAATTTCACGCAGTCTCACCATTTTGGCCATAACTTCCTCATCCGAACTCCGAATCGAGTGAAACCAGTTGCGTTGCGAAGCTAACTCAAATATATTCAATTTTATATATAGCAACCCACACGTGTCAACCCGCATCGGAAGTTATGCTACCTCAAAATTCACTGTCCAAACGACCTCTCTAGCCCACGAAATGATCCATTTTTTGTTTGACCACTTAAACTCAACCCGTGGCTACCAAAAACTCAACCATTACCAGTATAACATCATACAATACCAACCATAAGGAGTTTTCAAAAAATTTTGGGTCGTTACATCATCTCCCCCTTGGGAACATTCGTCCTCGAATGAGCTAAGACTAGGGCTTAAGGACATCAAACACAAACCAAGAGATATACTGACCAAAAATAAAGGGATCATGCATAATATCTGAAATTATTCAAAATCCATGTCAAAATATCATTTAAATCATTTTCGTGCTCATGACTGCATGCAATGTCATGGAACTCAAGAAACAAAGAATTAGGATAAGTTAAAGGATAGAACCTAGTAACTTAGGCTTGAGTAGATTGGAAGAGGTAAGGATATCGTTCCTTCATGTACAACTCTGCTTCCCACGTTGCACTCTCCATATCTTGATTTCTCCAAAGTACCTTAACTGAAGCCACCTCCTTATGCGAAGCCGCTTCACTTGTCTATCCAAAATCTCAACCGGTACTTCTTCATAAGTCAAGTTCCCTTCAATCGTCGCACTTTTTAAAGGTGAAATGGCCTTGGGGTCACCAACCAACTTCCTCAACATAGATCCATGGAAATCCGGATGAATAGAGCTCATATCTAAAGGCAAGTCCAACCGGTAAGCCACATTACCAATCCGCTCCACAATCTCATAAGGTCCGACGTACCTTGGGCTCAACTTGCCCTTCTTGCCAAAACACATAATACCCTTCATGGGGGACACCTTCACATACACCCAATTACCAACATGAAATTCAAGGTCCCTCTTTCTCACATCCGCATAAGACTTTTGACGACTTTGGGCCGTCTTCA
>JBCEWC010010893.1:0-17213 GCA_038996855.1 Solanum aculeatissimum
ATATAGTTTTTCTTTTACTAAGAGTTAAAAAAATATAATATCATACTATTTGTATGTCTATATTTTTGTAACATTACACAATATTATTTTTTATAGTCAATTATGAAATTTTATATGAATATAATCAATTTGTGTGTTTTCGTATATGCACGTGTTTTTATGTATGTGTGTGAATATATATGCACTTTTGTTGATCTGATTTGTGGTTAGAATTAAGGTTTTAATAACTAGAAGTAAAGGGAGCCTTGGAGTAATTGGTAAAGTTGTAGCTATGTGACCAGAAAGTCACGGGTTCAAATCTTGATAACATCCTCTGGCAGAAATACAAGGTAAGGCTATCTATAGTAGATCTTTTTGGTCCGGGACCTTCCTCGAAAGTGCCCCGAGCTTGCCCTTTTTTTTTTAATAACTAGAATATCAATTAGTGAAGGTAAAATTTGATTGTTGAAAAGAGAAATAACGACCAGATTTTTGTCGTTGTTAAAGCTTTTTTAACGACCGGATTTAATCCGGTCGTTAAACTTTTAATGGCGGTGAAATCCGATCGTTAAACTTTTAACGGCAGAGCTTTTAACGACCGGTGACGACGGGATTTTTACCGGTCATTATTAGTCAATAACGACCGGATTTATACTTTTAGCGACTGAATTTCCCCTCGTTAAAGACCAATTTTCTTGTAGTGCGTATAAGTTTTAATTTTTGTTAAGTATTGAGTTGGGTAAAACTCCTCGTTTTTCAATTTCAATTGAGTCAATTCTTCATCTATTGAGTTCTACATAATTATGCACTAATTATTATTAGGTAATGGCTATAATTATTGTTCGTGATTATTTTTTCATGAACCCTCGTTGAGTTGATGATCATGGTTTTCCCATGCATTATTTAATATTGAGATTCATGACTTTCATGCATTAAACAAAGTATAATTTTACTTCAAGATTAAGCATGTTTTGAGTAAAGTTGATGGCTTTCATGCATAAAGTAAAGTATTATTTTCAAATCGAGATGATTTATGTTTTAATGAGTTTTTGATGAAATTGAGCATTGAGTTAAATGATATTTTGAACAAGAGTTTTCATGATGACATAAATGAGTTTTCAAAATATTTATTGATGATGATGAAGATGATGTTTTGAGACAAGATTGATATTTGAATTTAAGTCACTTAATGAGATGAGAATCTGAGCACATGTTTTGGGAGTAGTATTAGCATCAATTTGGGTAAGATTATAATTATCTCAAATCCCATAAACTATTCCGCCAGTATAGGATGAGAAGAGATCATACCTTTGAAGTCTCCAAAGAGGCTTTTATATGGATTCATGAGTTGAGTTTTGCATTCCTTATTCTAGCAAAGTATTGGATGGTTGTGGCAACGACAATAATTCGTTGTATCATCACTAGCTCATAAGTGGTGGTTGTCAGTTAGAGAAACTCCTTAAGAGTAAACAAATATATTATTTTACTGAGTTACACATGCATATTGACGATTGATAAAAATATTATTTATATTATTTTAAAACTTGCATGGTATATGATTAAGTCTATTTAAAAAGCATTATTTTATTTTAACTTATACATCATATTGAGTTGTGTTGAGCTTCAGTCTTTCTTTGATTACATTTGATGCATATTGTTCTATTCATCCATATTGCATACCGTACATTTCACGTACTGACGTCATTTAATATTGCACCTTTTCATAATGCACACATAGGTGATAGGAATCATCAATAGGCGATTCATCGAAGATTCTACAATATTCTGTAAAGTCTTGGTGAGCCCTTTTAACATTCAGAGGACTATCTTTTATTTCAACTTATGTCTTTCTTTTCGTAGTTAAGGTAGCTTAGGAATTGTGTTGGCACCTTCATAGTTATTAGAGTATTCATAGACAGAGTCAATTGATATACTTGGATTCTATTTGAAAACCATATCGATTGATTGATATAGAGTTGTTCCATTAAGTTACTTGACTATTAATTTAACATGCTTGAGCCCACACACATAATTATTTGATTTTATAGATGTTTTTGCTAAAAGAATATGTGTTGAGATCAAGTGGTTGGCTTGGGAGCTAGCAATGTTTTCTGAGTTCCAGTCACATCTAGGGTAGCCTCTCGGGGTGTGACAAAAGTACCACATACACTTAAAGGTAAGTACTATAGAATGGTGGTTAGACCATCTTTATTATATGGGGTGAAGTATTGGCCAGTCAAAAACTCACATGTTTAGAAGATGTATGTTCATGGAATGAAAATGTTGATATGAATGTATAAACATACTAAGAATGAAAAAAGTGGAATGAGGTTATTCAGGAGAAGGTGAAAGTGGCCTCTGCGGCAGACAAATGAGATAAACGAGACTGAGATGGTTTAAACATACGCAAAAGAGGTGTAACGCCCCAGTTAAGAGGTGCGAGAGGTTAGATTTAGGAGCAGAAGGGGTAGGGGTAGACCAAAAAAGTATTAGGAAGAAGTGATGAGTCAGGATATGTCGCAACTTCATATCACATAAGACATGATCTTAGATAGAAAGGAGTGGAGGTCGCGTATTAGGGTAGAAGGTTAGTAGGGGTAGAATGTTGTATTGCCTTGTGTCCATTTTAGATTTGTCAGAGGATTAACCTTGCTTTTATGGTTGTGATGTTATTATTTTTTGATTATTTTATTTTTTCATAAAATTAATATTACTAGACATTTAGCCGCTATTTTATATCTATTATTTTTCTTTTTTACTTAAGGCAGATGCATTTTGAGTCGAGGATTATTCAGAAATAATCTCTCTATTTCCATGAGTTGGTGATAAGGTCTGCATACATTTTATCCTTCGTAGATCCTAATTTATAAAATTTTACTATGTATATTGTTATAAAATATGAAAATATATTTCTTTCTATCAAACATGTCCTTTGAGCGTATAAGCGAGACCAAATTAATTGACATGTATGTGAACATAAAATAGTACATGTTGCAATAGCCTAGAGGGCATGCATCTATTCTATAGTCTAGACACTATAAAAATGTCAAAAATGTCTTTATTATTTGGATGTTTGGAAAATCTTACAATCTAATTTGAAAAAAAAATCTAAAAAGTTGAATCTGCGAATATTTAGAACTTTTTTTATGAACACATTCTTTAATTTTCTTCTCAATTAAACAATACCTTAATATTTGTATTTTTTTAGAAAAGATAAACAACTTATAAATTAAGTAGTGTGTACATAGTAGCCAAAAGAGTTGTCAACATTGTACAAAATAGCTTTAGAGCTATCTATCCTATTATTAGTACGATATAGTCGACTACTTCTACTACCAACTGATGATAAGATTTTACAATTATTAAGATTCCAAAAAGATTCCAAAAAGAAGACATTGATACTCCATAAATTGGCAATGCAACTGGGTTAGCACCCTCTTAGTCTGTTGTCATGAGTTCGTTAACAAATGGAGGAGCCTTCTCAAAAATTTGAATGCCCTAACCTATCAATTTTGTACCAAAACATGCAAATTGATCAAAAACTAAGTTTTTCTCTCTATACACATGATTTACTAGTGGATTAAGATCTGGTCTAGGGGGTACCTAATGTACCTCCAAAATATGATACTTTTGATACTTAAAACTTAGGATTTTTATATGTTTTCTGGTGCATTTTGTTCGATTTGATGTATGTTTATTGTGTTTTGTAGAAACCAAGATTCAACACTGATTTTTGAAGTCCAGAAGTGCAGGACTATCTTTGAGGAGTTATTAACTCATCTACGAGCCGTAGTTTGACTTACAAGCAGTAGACAGAGTTCGTAGGTGTGATCCTATAGACATGAGAAAAATTCCAAACTACGAGCCAACAGTACGGGTCCGTGAACTAAAGTATGAGGCGTAAAATGCAGTCATAAATAAGAGTCCTAAGCCTATAGTGTTCCAGTTTGACTTCTGCGACCTAAAGATTATGACCCATAGAACTATTGATGGGTCTTAAAAGATATGTTCATAACTATAGCCTGCACCTGCAGTGAGGAAGTACGAGTAAAGACCACATGCTATCATTTGATGTACGACCCATAGATGGGCTCGTGGAAGTTGCCAAATCAAGTTTTCCTATTTTATTTTGAAATAGAATTTTGATATCCATAAATAGGATTTTAGTTTTTTCTTTACGTTTTTCAGTCTAGACTTATTTGAACACTACAAACTTCTTAGTTTTTGACTTTTCATACTTTTGGTGACTTTGACATTTGAATATCAATTGAAGATTTTGATTTTTATTTATTCTAATTGTAAATACGTGGTTATGCTAATAACATCTATCATTGATCAACATCTTACGAATATGAGTAGCTAAATCCACAACTAGGATTATGGGAACTATGAAGAATTAACAAAGCAAAACCTAATCATTAGTAATCTTTGAATAGTGTGCATGCATGTATCATTTATCTCTTCATTTTGATTGCTTTTTAATGGAGACCTATGTTAGAACTCGCGTTATTCTTACTTTCCAGAATAAGGGGGTAATGAATGGGAAAAAGGATAAATAACAAAGATTTGCATGTGATTACACTCATCAAATGAGCCTGAATGGACCAAGGGATGGCTAAATCTGTGACCAAAATAAGAGTTAGTAATGTATACACCTGTAGATGGACTTAGTTGGAGGTGAAATTCATCTATTTGTTGAACCAAGGACTTAGGTGAACAAAACTTACTAGTTCTACATGCTACATACTAGAAAATGTTACTATTATAAGGTCATTCTCCTTTATGTACTCATGAAAAACACAATACCCTAGTTACATACTGTCATTGATCATTTAACACATGCAAATAGTTTGATCCTAGTTTAGGATATTATTTATGATTATTATTTGGTTATAATCTCCCTTCTCTGAAAGGAAGCCAATTTATAACTTGAATATAAATTAACCTAAGTTTGAACCATATTCCTCGAGGGTTCGACCCTAACTTTGGTTAGATTCTATATTTGACAATGACCCCTTTATGCTTCTTTAGGGAGGTGTAATTTGGATATATCAAATTTTGGCGTCATTGTCAAAGAGTATGACTTTTGGATTAGATTAATTGTCTAGTTTGATTACTAATCCTTATTTCCTAATTTAACATTTTTCATTATTGTTCTTCTTTTTTAGTGCTTAGGTGCAGTTTATTCTAAATACATGAAGTCGAGGCAGTCCCTTGACTCCTTACGATCCAGAGTTACAGAGAACTTTATTGATAATGACCCACAACAATGTTGCACGTGAAATATATGATGCAATCGATCAACTCAGAATTAAATTAGATAATGTTCACAATAATCTACTCTTAATGGTCAACAAAACCTACCTTAAGAGGGTCATCTTCCACCTACATAGAGAGCTAGGATTGGTTCTTAGAATAACTTTGGGCTTGATCCAAATACTATAGATGTCACAGGTGCCATTGTGTTACCACCATTGCCACCAGATTCAAAGTTCACTATTTTGAGTGGGTTGTTTCAGATGTTTCATAATAGAGGGTTGTTTTTAGGATTACCATATAAGGATCCATATGCGCATATGCATAATATTGTGTTTGTTTGTAATAGTATGATAGGAAATCAGAACCTACCATTGGATGTCATCGGGCTGCATGTTTTCCCATTGTCACGAATAGGTGAAGTAATAGTATGGCTATCCAAACTCCCTTATAACTTCATTATGACTTGGGTAGAGATGCAACAGGCATTCCACAAAAGATACTTTCCACGGTCAAAGAAGCTGAATCTTAAAGGCAAGAATAACAACTTCCAACAAACACCAAGAAAGTTAATAAGTGTGACTTGGGAAAGGTTTACAAAATATTTGAGGAGTGTTCCAAACCATGGAATCACTGAGGACTCCCTTCTTGAGATCTTTTATAGAGCATTGGATGACAATGGCAAAGCAATAGCTGACATTATCATTGGAGGATCATTCATGGATTGTACTTTTGCTAAGGCTGCCCAAAGACTTTAAAGAGTGACAAAAACAAATAGAGCATGGGGTACCAGGGATACTAAAACTACAAAAAGATCCTTTTCAGTTGGGAAAAATCAAGAGCAAGCAAAATTCAATCAAGAAGTACTCCAAGAGTTGACAAACGTGAACATCAACATTGGCTTGTTGATGAAATGAAGTTAAGAAAGAGTCAATGCGATAAGCTACCAAGGGAGGTAACTAGGATATGATGACTATAGCTATGAGGAAGATTCTTACTATATCAATGATCAGATTAAGGGTTTTCAAACCAAGCCCAAGGATCTAATAATTGGCACCAAGGTTAAGGAAATCAAGGTCGAAACTATAATAGAGAGATAAAAACTACAATCATGACAGCAATGTCAACAGGAATGGGTATTATGATCAAAACAAAGCCTAGAACTGAGATGGTGAGTGGACGTGAAGAGAGAATTTTAAGAATAAGAGTAGTTGCATATACATTCCACTAGGAAATCATAATGGAGGGGCATGAAATTATAGAATTGAAGAAATGTTAGGTAAATTATTAAAGAAGACTGATGCGCAAGATGAGGCTCTCAAGGACATGAAATCTGACGAGTCTAGTATCCATCAGAAAATAGAGTCGTATGCAATAACCATAAAGCAATTAGAGCAAAAGTTTAACCAGATGTCTGCAACCTTTAACCAATGTAGAAAGGTACACAACCTAGTAATACAATTCAAAATATGAGGAATGATGGACATTGCATGGCAATGACGACCTGTGATGGAAAATTTACTATTGATCCACCAATATTGATTATAGTAGAGGATGGGCTTAAAGAGATTGATAATATTACAAAGGCAATAACTCAGTCAAATGGAGGATATAAAGAGCCCATAATCAAAGAGGAGAAGGAGAAAGCAGTCCCAAAAGCTCCAACTCTCATGAAAAGATCTCCCCCTCCTTTCCCTTAGTGGTTGAAGAAGAAGGTTGAAGAGGGAAAATTTTAGAATTTCATCTCCATGTTGAAGTAATTGTCTATCAATCTTCCTAATTGATGCACTAGAGAAAATTCCTAAGTATGCATTGTTTATGAAGATTTGGTCATAAAGAAAAAGATAGTGAGTTTTGAACATGCAAACAATATCCATGCCACAACCACTAGATATCTCGTGTAAAAAAAGGAAGAACCTGAGCATCCACCATACCTTGAACCATTGGACTGTTCAATTTTGCAAAGGCATTATCAACTTGGGTGCCAATATTAACTTGATGTCTCCTATAGTGTACAAACAACTAAGCTTAAGATCCCCCACTCCAACTACAATGCGGTTACTCATGGAAATCGGACAATCAAGAAACCCGTGGGTATTTAAACTTTGTATTCCTAATAGATTTTTTTACCCTTGATTATGAAGTTGATTTTGATATTTCTATCATTCTAGGGAGACCATTCCTAGCTACTAGGTGTGCTCTAGGTTACAGGGAATTGGGATAATTAAAGTTTGGGTTGAATGATGAAGAGGTTGTCTTTAATGTCTGTCAATCTATGAAACAACAAGATGATCTACGAGTGATTTCTGTTATTGATAGAATTGATAAAGTAAGGCCAGAGGTCCCTATTGAAGAAAGACTAGGTGTCACAGTGCTAGCAATAGTGATCATGAACTGCGATAACGATGACATTCTAGAGTATGATAAAATGGTTAATGCACTTCAAGGCCAAGGGTCTATAAGGGCTTCCATAAATCTTAAGTTGGACCTAATGAATAGATAGACACCACCTGCTAGACCATCCATTGAGAATCCTCCAGACTTGGAGTTGAAAGCTCTCTTGCCCCATTTTCAATATGTGTTCCTAGGGTCAAATAACACTTTACCAATGATTATAGTTTTTGATCTTAATAAAGGACAGGTAGATGTGTTGACATAGGTTTAAAGTGCTTCAAAAAGGCCATTGGGTGGAATATTATAGGCATAATTGGCATCCCTCCCAGCATATGCACCCATAAAATCTAATTTGTCCTTAAATACAATCCCAATGTTGAACATCAACTTCATATTAATCCACCTATGCAAGAAGTCATTCATAAAGAAATCATCAAGTGGTTGAATACTGGAGTAGTCTATCCTATTGTTGATAGTGAGTAGGCGAGTCCTATCCAATGCGTACAAAAAAAGGAGGTATCATTATGGTCCCTAATGCAAATAATAAGCTTATCCTGATGAGGTCAGTCATAGGTTGGAGAGTTTGCATAAACTACAGAAATTTGAACGTATCAACAGAAAATGATCACTTTCCAATTCCATTCATGGATCAAATGCTAAACTGTCTTGTAGGCAAAAGTTAGTATTATTTTCTTGATGGCTACCCAAGCAATAATCAAATTTTTATTGCCCTAGAAGCTCAAGAGAAAATGGCCTTTACATGCCTATATACAACGTTTGCTTTCAAGAGGATGTCATTCAAATTATGTAACACATCTATAAATTTTTAGAGATGCATGATGTCCATCTTCTCAGACATGGTGGAAGACACAAATGAGGTACTCATGGATAATTTCTCTATGGTGGGTGACTTGTTTGAAAATTGTTTGAAACATTTACATGATGTGATAAAGTGATGTGAAGAATGTTAACTTGTGTTACATTGGGAAAAGTGTTACTTCATGGTAAAAAAGGGTATAGTTTTGGGACACCAAATCTCCATAAAAAGCATTGAGGTTGACAAAGAAAAAGTTGAGGTAATTGAGAAACTTTCTCCACCTATCTCTGTCAAATATGAGAGAAGTTTCTTAGGACATGAGGGCTTCTATAAAAAGTTCATTAGAGATTTCTCAGAAATTGCTCACCTATTGTACAAACTACTTGAGAAGGAGGTTAGATTTATGTTTGACAAGTCATGTCTTAGAGAATTATAAGGGTTCACGCAGAAGTTGATTTTGGCATCCATCATTGTTGCACCTGACTAGAGTTAGCCTTTCAAGATTATGTGTGATGCAAGTAGGGTTGCACTTTGTGTGTGCAATGATCTGATTGGTCATTTTTGGCCTTATTTGTGAAAATTATTATTTTACCCTTTCGTAAGTTGCACTGGACTTTTTTGAACTATTTGAATGACTGAAACTGAAATCCAGAGTTTTAAAATGGTAAATATGAATTTTGGTACTTTTTCGATGCTTAAGTTATTGAAAAAAGTAAATTTTTGCACCATTCTGATTTTCTAGTGTTAGATTGGAAACCCATCAATTTCATTAGTTTTGGAATGTTGAAACTAAACTACAGAAAGTTATAGAACTGAATTTGGAGTTAAAATGAGGTTTTAGGCCCAAAGTTGTAATTTTAGTTGTTTTTGAGATCAAAGTTTGACTTTAGTCAACATTCGGACTTTGGAAGCTCAGATCAATATTTTGATAGTTCCAGTGGTTCTGGATGGTGAAACTAATAATTGAAATGGTCTTAGAATAATTTTTAGAGTTGTCGACGATAATTTTTGTATTTTGAGTTTTAAACTAGTTTTATCGAGTCAGATTGATAAATGTGGTGATGAGGCCTTGAAATCAATTTCTAATGATTCTGTTGAGTTCAGATCGTTATTTCTAGTATGGATACATATAAAGCTTGTGTAATTTTGAGTGTGGATGAATTTTGGGGGGTCTATTCTGAGTAGAAAATTTGGACTTAGTTGCTGAGTTTTTACAGTTTTTGGTGCAGGTGTACTTTGTTCTCCACCATCGCGGAGAGGCCTCCGTGTTCGTTGAGGTGATGCTGGCGTCGAACACCGCATTCGCGGAGAATACGTGAGATATACCCCCACCCTCATATTCTTAGCATTCGCGGGTTGGTCTCCGCGATCGTGAAGGATGATTTTGCGGACTACTCTGCGATCACGGGTCCCCAGCTGCATTCGCGTAGAAGGACTTTTTACTGGACAGATTAAAACTCAAGAAATATTATTTTAACCCATTTTTGAACTTCCAAGCTTTTGAGGCAATTTTGATGAAGGGTTTTCAAAGTTTTTCATTGCGTAAGCATTTCTAACACGAAACTACGTATTTTTCATGCATTTTATCTTGATTTTATATTGAATTTCACAAATTTCAATGTCTAAAATTGGGAATTTTTAGACCATGGATTTCAAACTTTAAATACTAGTTTCTCATTTAATTTAAGCTTATTTTATGGAATTTTCACCCATGAACTCCATTTTTCATGCTGAACTTGATTTTGAAGTCAATTTTCAGATTTGAGACTTTTGAATTTTAGCCTTAAAATTGACCATTTTGCCTCTAAGCCTAAGTCATGTCAATATGGGTATCAATGCTCCTCTTTATATGTAGTATCTAATTTTGATAGTGATTGGTTGACTTGAGGATCGTTTGAAGGCTTGAGTTGATTGAAAGCTTGTCTGAGTGTAGTTTTGGCATTGAGATAGGTTTGGCTAATCTTGTTGGGACTAAATTTGAGTTATTGATCATGTTTACGTGGTAATTGTGAGATCTGGACTGATTCATGAGTAATTATGTTGATGAGATGATATATTGATGGAAATGTGATTTCAATTAAGCCGAATTGTGAGTAATTGTGGTTCTATTGTTAATCTGAGATGGATACTTTTGGATTGAGATTCTTTGAAATGTTGTTGTGATAATTTGAGGATTATAACAATAGTTTGGAAAATATTTTGGTAATTTGATGGTTAATGGGACACTTTGATGACCATACACATACCTTGTGGACGAGTAAGGTCCGATTTTTGGGTTATACTTGATGCTGGGATATTATTATGATGCATATATAATTGTTGGGACGGGTAAGGTCCGGTATTCATGTTAATGTGATTTTTGGATCTAATTATGATGTGGATGTATCTTGGGGATGAGTAAGGTCCGATACTTGTGATATACCTAGTAGTTGGATATGTTGATGATGGATTTATATTGTATGGACAAGTGAGGACCAGTATATTTATATATTTGTTATGTCTGATGATTGAAATGGTTATGTCTAGTTGAGATGTTGTGATAGATTGTGATACTTGATATTATATTTCATGCCTTGTGAGAGTTATAATATATTACTCTCATTATGATGTTATTATATTTATGCACATATTTGAGTGATTAACATTGCTTGTATTGTATTATGTTGCATCGTACCATCCCCTGACCCGAGTAGGAGGCAAGGGTAATATGTTCCACAGTTGTACAAACCCCTTGACCCTCGTAGGAGGAAAGGGTGAGATTTACTCTATATAACCTTTTGACCCGAGTATGAGGCAAGGGTGATATTTACTCTATATAATTCCTTGACCGCGAGTAGGTGGCAAGGATGGGACATCGTAACACCCTTGACTATGAGTAGGTATCATGGTCACAAGACACTTGATGCATGATTTGATGGCATTTCATATATTGTGTGGTTATTACCTATGGTGTTGTAATACTGGACATGTGGGAGATCTTATAAGGCTTATTGTATATTCTTATTGTATACAAACCTTTTTGATGCAAGTGTAGGATTCTTTGTTATTATACTTATTTGATTTCTCTTACCCAGTCGGTTGAACCTATTGGATACATTTCGGTGTACTACCCCTACTTTGTTTTCTCTTTGCAGATCGAGCACAGGGTTCAAGACAGGGTAGTTGATCATTCCACATAAGTATTGTTGATACCATCCAAATCTCAGCGGTGAGGCTCAGACTTCGAGTTGTCATACATCTTTGGGTTCCCTTTTTATTTTTTATCTCTCAGACTATGTATCAGTTTTTATGAGATAATCTTATATTTCACTTTGAGACAGAGTTGTATTTACTCTTCTGCACTATTATAGATGATTTTGTACTCATGTGTCCAGGTTTTGGGGATATTTAAGGTTATGTAGTGTTAGTTTCTTCTTTATTTCATTCTTATTTAGTCACGACCAATTTTGGGCCATGACAGTGTGGTATTAGGAAAGCGACAAGAGAAGATTCTACAACTAATATACTATGCTAGTAAAGCTTTGAATGTAGCCTAAAAGGAATTATACAGTGAGTGAACAAAAAATGCTTGCTGTGTTCTTCACTTTTGAAAAGTTCAGATCTTACTTGTTAAGCATCAAAGTCATTGTTCATATTGATCATACAACACTTAGATACTTGATGACAAAGAAAGATTCTAAATCAAGGTTGATTCGATGGATGCTTCTCCTACAGATATTTGTCTTTGAGGTGATAGATAGAAAAGGAATAGAGAACCAGGTTATTGAATATTTGTCCAGGCTAGAAGAGGAAACCATGGCTAAGCTAGAAAATGGTGTAGAGATAAATGACTCATTCTGTCATGACCCAAGCATAGGGCTAAGGAGTGACATAGCAAAGGAAAACCAAGGGTAACCCAAGCAAGTCTCATAGAATCCATTGATACATGAAAAGTTCAAAAGCGCAATTCAAACATTATTAAGTGATACTAGGGGATAGGGGTCTTTGGACTCGAGATATTGGCTATAAGGGGGCATGGAACTCATTGTCACACAATTTCAACAAGTCTAAGTGACGGGAATTTTGGAATCAAGCTATGGGGATAGGAGACATGGGACTTACCATAGGATATTCAACAACAAACAAGTGTAAGGGGCGGGATTCATAGGACTCAAGCTATGGGAGTAGGGACTTAGAAATTTCAACATTCCATCAAATCATCATAACAACATAAACATAAGATAAGACATAAGAATAGCCTCCATAAGCATCAAATATAACAAGCTCATACATAGAGTTTCATGACATCCAATAATGCCTCTAATTCATAGAATAGGATGAGGGCCAAGACATATTCCGGGCTAACCCTCAAAGTAAATAACATGAGATAACCATAACATAGCATAGGTAGATAGAAGATGGGTCTTGTCCTTGGAATCAAGGACTCACCACAAGCAAAATCTCACAATCAATATTAGCCACAGGGAGGAGATGAATATGGTCTCCGATTCCTACATGGTCAAATCATGTAGGTAAAAGTATGTGGTAATACATTTGAATGTACTAAGTATGCGAGCATACAAATACATATGATCATGGTAAACATGCATTTTAATATTAGATGACAAGGGCACATATATATAGAAGAGAGTATATAGAAAACAATGTCATACCAAGATTTCTTAAATAATAATGCATGAATGTCATAATAAGTAAAAGAAGCGAGGATGAAACCTTAACCAACATATAAAACTATGTGATTTATTACATAGAATTCTGATGTTTCCTTTATACCGAGGAAAGAGTAGACTACTTGCCAAAGATAGCCTATATCCTCACCTTTTGGGCCTTGCCCATGACAGTAGGTGGTGATACATATAATCATCCATATAGAACATAACATAAACCTATAGTGGCACATAGTTATGAGAAAGGTATACATAATATAAGGACCCCTTAGGTCAAGCCCCCACCTCTAATCTCATTCGGTGCTAATTCATCATCTCATGGGAATACTTATACATATATGCTATAAATAGGATCATAAGTCTTTTCAAATCATAATCATGCATACTTGAACTTAAGAGTCAAATCATACTTCATAATCATGCATACTTGGGGTGAAAAGTCAAATCATACTTCAATTAATAATTACATACAAAGGAATAGCTCAATCATGATGGTGTATACATACCTATAATTGCTTAAAGCCAAATCATAGACATTGTGTGATCACATTTCATGTCATAACTATACTTGTCTTGAAATCATAGTCATATTTATAATTGGGTAATAATCCACATCATAAATCTCATGAAAAACCTTCTTCATGCTTGCTTATGTCATGAGAAATGAGAGAATAGCATGGGTACTTGAAATTCATACTTAAAAAAAGACAATGAGATGAAAACATTCATAATCCATGAAGAAATCAACAATTGAATCATACTTAAAATTACCCATACATAAATTCATAATTAAAATGGACATGTAAATTTCAAATCTCATAAAATCCATGTAAATCAACACAATAAGACTTAATTTATGTTATAATCAATAATTGATAATGACCCATATCATAATTTCATCAATTTAAAGCTAAAATAGAAAATCTACTTGTAAATCATACTTAGAAATCATGAAATTGAGGAAATAGATTTTGGGACTTCATGATTGAAAGGAAATCATAAATGAAACAACACATACCTTGATGAATTTAGGAAGATTAAGATGAAATAGACTTGAGATTTAAGCACCCTTGAAACCCTTAGCTTGAATATGTAAAACTTGGCTTGAATGGAATTTAGGAGCTTGAATTCTAGAGTTTTAGTATTGAGAACAAAATGAAGTTAATGAAATCACTAAGGCATGACTTAGGAGTCATAGAATAGGTATAAAAGTCTTAAAAGACCAAGGGCTTAGGAAAAAGTTCCCAAATACCCTTAATGAAATAGAGTAAAAAACTGATGAACTGCACCATACAACACCCTACATGGCCTGTAGTGCGCACCACGGACCGTACAGGGCTCCGTGGTGGTGCACTTGGAGGCAATCAAGAAGGCATTAGGAAGGCCTCTTCATGGAACTACCACACGAATCCCCTTTAGGTCGTGGTGTGCACCACGGGCCATTAAGGGTCCATGTTGAGGACCCTTGGGCAAAACTTTGAGGGCCTTATGATGGGGTCCCTCCATGAGGCACTTCACAACTTGTGGTGTGAACCAAGGGCCACGATGTGCTCTGTGGTGGGTACACCCTCAAGGAAGCCTCATGGATTAACAAAACATGGCCCTTCCAAGGCTAAGGCTCCCTCCACGTGACCCTTCACAGTCCATGGAGTGCACCACGGGCCATGGAGGGCTCCTTTGGGGAGTACCTTAGGCCAAATTTCATTTGAAACCATTTTTTATGCATCGCTAAGGCCTTATAACTTCCGATTCCTTATATCATCTCTCCCTTGGGAACATTCATCCTCGAATGAGCTAGAACATGGCTTGAAAGGTTTGAATTGAGCATAAAACAATCCCAATATGAATGCATATAATAAAATTAACATTTAAAACCTTGAAATAATCAAATCCATGCCAAAACATCATTTAAATTGGTCGCGTGCACGTGCATGTATGTTATGACATGAAAACATAGAATTGAAAGATTTAAGACCATTTGAATAATAAGTACCTAGTACCTTAGCCTTGAGTAGATTGGAATAGATAGGGATATCACTTCATCATGTCTCTTCCGCTTCCGACATAGCACTCTCCATATGTAGGTTTCTCTAAACCACTTTAATCAAAGCAACATACTTATTATGAAACCTCTTCCCTTGTCTACCTAAGATCTAAATCAAAACTTCTTCATATGTCAAGTTCTTTTCAACATCAACACCCTCCAAAGGCACAATTGAACTAGGATCACCAACCAACTTCCTCAACATCGACACATGGAAAATTGGGTAAACGAAACTCATATCATAAGGCAAATCCAATGTATAAGCCACATTGCCAATCCACTCAACAATATCATAAGGGCCTATGTGCCGAGGACTCAACTTTCCATTTTTACCAAAATTTATCACACTTTTCATAGGTGAAACCTTCATATACACCCAATCACCGACATGGAACTCAAGATCCCTCTTTCTAACATTTGAATAAGACTTTTGATAACTCTAAGCCATTTTTAATATTTCCCTAATCAACTTCAACTTCTCCATAGCCTCTATCACTAAATTTGAGCCAATCAAAGCCATCTCTCCTATCTCAAATCACCCGACTAGGGATCTACATCTTCTCCCATACAAAGCTTCAAATGATGTCATTCCAATACTAGCATGATAACTATTATTGTAGGCAAACTCAATAAGTGGTAGATGATCATCCAAGTTTCCTTTGAATTCAAACACACAAGCCCTCACCATATCCTCCAAAGTTTGAATTGTCCTCTTGGCTTGTCCATCAGTTTGAGGATGGAAAACAGTACTCAATTTTACCTTAGTACAAAGTCCTTTCTAAATGACCTCCAAAAGTGAGAGGTGAATTGGGTACCATGATCCGATATAATAGTGTCACGACCCAAAAAAGGGGCCTAGATGTGGCATACCGAAGGAGAACCTGAAAGTCCTCAATCAAGACATCATAGCATCATTACTCACATCATCAGTTCGGAAGTGTGGAAAAGTAAATACATAGCACATATTTCTAGGGAGAATGGGACTTTGGTCTCAAGCTATGGGGATGTTGTTGGGAATTGGATAAATATGGATCACGTAGCACATAACAAGTATTTCTAAGGGGCGGGTAAGAAGGACTCAAGTTATGGAGGCATACCAAGTTAGCGGACTTTCCACATAAGCACATTCCCAATATTTACAAGGCAAATACATATTCATAAGCATAATCGAAACATCATTCCCATAATTGAATCTCAATAGTCATAATATTTCAACAAAATATAATACAACATGCAAGAGTTTAACATGTCCAACATAGCCTCTACATAAAATAGAATGGGGTCTCGACATAATCCGGGCTCACCCTCAAGTCATAAAGTCAAGAAAATAAAAAGATACAAGGATGATAGAAAGTATTTATTTTTTGAGCAAAAGGGATCACCACAAGCAAGTAGCTTCAAAGATTATTACTCGTCATCCAACAGAAGATAGAAATCATCACCGATCCCTACATGGTTAGAACATGTAGACAAAGAGTATGGGTTAGCACATAATATGCACTAAGTATGTGGGCATGCAATGCATATGGCATAATAATATGACCAAGCAAGATGACAAGGGGGAAAGTGATACGAAAGAAATGCACATAGCCAAAAGATAAGTATATCATAACAATATTCCATGCCATGATGCATGAAATGCAACCTACGAATCATATTATAGCAGGGATGTGATCTCAACCAATAACAGAGGGAACCCGAGCGAGCTACTACTTGGATTTGGACTACTTGCTAGGTAGATACCTAGTCACCCTTCAACAAGGGTAAATATAACAAGTCATCCCATCCAGGGAGAAATCCTTTGTTGGCACATGGTTTGACCGAAAGGAGTATAGACCCTTGAAGCTAGTCCACCCCAACTCCAATCCCTCGATGCTAAGTCTCATCCCACAGAAATACATATATACTAGCAAGCTTTTCAAAATGGAGGGTTGACATTCTTTCCAAAACCATGCATCATTAGGCAAACCAGGTCATTATCAAATCCATATCCATACTTAGGCTAAAAACCAACAAGAATTTCCAAAACCATTTCCATATCAATGCAATAGGAGTA
>JBCEWC010010894.1:0-17212 GCA_038996855.1 Solanum aculeatissimum
AATAGATAGTAATTAGTAGAGAGAATTTGAGATAATTTAGATATTGAGAGAATTGAAATTGGAGAGAATTTTTGATGAAAAATTATTTTAAGGGATGGGGTATTTATAGTTGAAATTATGTAGGGTTAAATTAAATAAATAAATAAAAATTAAAAAAAAAATTGGAAAGAGCCGTTCAACGGCTCTTTGGAACAGAAAAATGAATTTGACCGTTGGGGGCCCCACACCCCAACGGTCCAATCATAAATTTTATAAAAAAAAATTTAAAAATAAACCGGAAATACCGGTCCGGTCCGGGTCCGGAACCGGTATTAACCGGTATTTCACCCCCCTCCCATCCCGATTCCTCCTCCCGGCGTCGGTTCCCGGAAGCGCCACCGGCAATATACCGGACCGGAGACGAAACCGGTACAAAATCGGTCCTAACCGGATCGGAACCGGTAAATTCCGGTTCCGCTGCCACCCATACTCTCAACACATAAAATTTACTTTAATTTCGGGGGTGTGCATCAGTCGTTCGGTTATATGAATTATTGGTTTGGTTTATCGATTTTTTATTTTAAAATATGCTAAACCAATAAGAAATCAATAAAGTAATTTTTATTGATTTTTGATTTTTCGGTTTTAAATCCTTAACGGTTCAGTTTTCGATTTACCCGATAAGAATGATAATGAAAATTTGCATTAATAAAAAACAGATAGAGTAGGAAGACTATGTTTACAAACTTGCAAAAACTATAATTAGTTAATTACAAACTAAAATACTAAAGTGGATAACTAATCACTTAATTACTTTAAAGATTAAAATGGATAAAGTATTGCTATAGTGTCTTATTACTATTAAATTATTAATATTTAATATTTACGAAATAGTAAAATAGTAAATACTTATAATCTTATTGGGTTATCAATTTATCTAATAACCCAATAGTAAACACCGATATCAAACCGATAACCCAATAATTTTTTTTTAAAAAAATCATTAAAAACCCAATAACCTAATAACTCAATAACAATAAACCAATAACGTTTTTATCGATCAATTCAATTTTTGCACACCCCTACTTTAATTTATTAAGTCTATAATAATTACATTTACGCCTCAATTCAACAAACAATCATTTGAAACTTGAACCAACGAAACATTATTTGAAATCTCAAACTCCTTTGTATATTTACCACAACATAGTCATTTTTGTAAATTCACTATCTTTTAAATTATTAAAAACTTTGATTGCCAAATAAAATAAAGTGAAAATACTAAAAAGAAAATCTAAATTTAATTAAACACACACAAAAAAGAGATCATATATAGCCAGAGAAAACAAATCCAGTACTGTATAATTAAGGTGACAAAATAGTCGGTCGCTCTGGTAGATGGCGCACATAATTAAATGTGTGCCTAATTAATACGCGCATCTGAAATTTCATTCGCATTATGAACTCATTAAAATGAAGAGTGATTAGTTGAACACTTTTCTAAAAAATAAAATAAAAAATACTGTACTTGTATATAGGTAAAATTGCCTGATTTGAAATGTAAATTGAGCTCAGAAAATCAAACAGCTGATTACTTATTTTAGTGAGCTGTATATACATATATACTACAATTATTATTAAACGTTGTGGAAGGTCCCCTAAATAGTGATGCTGTTTTGTGTATATATGCATGTATTTTCGTCTCAATTTATGTGATAATTTTTTATTTTGATAGCTAAACGAGTTAATCTTTTATTATAATTTTTTTATATGCTTGTTAAATAATCCAAGTTATTACTATTCTAGCTTATATTATATTTTAGTAATTTTTTTATAATTTTCAAAAATGTAAATTTTATTTTTTAAAATTAAAATATTAAATTATACAATCAAAATCAAAAAGCTTAAATTTCAGAGAGTAAAATGATGATCAATGAAAACAAGACACCATTGAATCCTTCCTAATTTTGTCTATAAAGTCATAATGCTAAAAAAAATCTGGCAGAGTAAATATAGAGTCCAAGATTCCTTCTACAACTATTTTTCAAAATTATAATTTGAATATTAAAAATTCAAAATGATGAAAACTTATCTATAATAAGCTTTAAAGTAGCTTGCTCCGTCTCATTTTATGTGGCACCCTTTGATTTGATATAGTGTTTAAGAAAAAAAAACTTTTAAATTAGGAAGTCTAAAATCATTCTTAAATATTTGTGTAGTTGAAAATCATTTCATTAAGGGTAAAAAAAATTAAAAGATAAATTATTTCTAATTAGAATAAGATAAAATTCTTTTTGAAATGAACCAAAAAGGCAAGATTACCATATGAGACGGAGGGAGTAAAAAAATGGGATTATAATAATAATAGTGATTAGGTTAAGTAGGAAAGGGTGTTACGGATTGGTACGGAAGGTACCTTGTGTGGGGAAGGGGACAAATATCATGTGATGTGGTTTTCATATTCAGACTTTGTATTTTACTCATATATATATATTGTATATAAATTATGGCCTTTAGTTGAGTCCAAGAGTCGTCATCTAAAATTGGTTTATGCATGTATGGTGCCTATCTTATTGTTATACGGTTGCTGAAATGTACTTTCATTTGATTTAGAATTTTCACTAAAACGATCAAGAAATAAAATATATTTAAATAGAATTTGAATTTATAACTTTACGAGTATTGTAAATATCTTAACTTACTCAGCGAACATCTAATTTTGATTCAAAATCTCTATATGTATACTTAAATTGACCAAAAAATACCTTATATATACAAATTTTTGTCGAGAGGATTTGCGTAAACATCTCTAAAAAATTTAATTGTGCCGATAGAATGTACCAAACAACCGGTCACAGGGTTGTATGATTGCGTAAAAATTAAAACTATGTTGGGGTTGAAATTAAATAGAAAATAATTGGACAAATTTTTGTTTTGCAATTGGAAGCTTTTGCTTTATGTGATAATGCTTTGATGACTATGTATTCCAATACTAAACAATCATTCTACTCTGGCAAAGAGTTTGAAATAAAAAGGTTAAGAAACCAAGTCGCTTGTTTTCTATAAACTTTTTAAATTGAGCATGACAACCTTAAAGATATAGGAAAATTTTTACTAGTTAATTTTTTTTTTTTTAAATTCTCTAGATACATCACTTCCCGCTTATCGATACATCATTACATTCATATTCTCTTCTTGATTGAATACATTCTTCCCCTCTTGGATACATAAATTCTCTCTCAAATGCATTCCTCCCATATGTATCTAGATATCATATCTTCTCTATACTTCTCTATCCGCTCTATGATACATCATCTCCTATGTATTCGGATATCTGCTGATGTATTCGGGATTCAGTGACGTATCCCAAAATTCATAGATTTTAAGAGATTTTTATAATTTTAAAAAAAAAATCGAAAATAATATAATTAAATCTTAACACTGTAAGATTTATGTAATTTATACCTAACATGCATTTCCACGTAAGGTAGGTAACGTAAAATTGGTTCAAACCAAAATATTAAAATTGGTAATAATTTGATTGTAAGTATGTTTATTATTAGCCACATCTAAGTCACAATTCTTGTTATCTTATGTCTTTATTACGTTTTTAATTGCCATTTTCTTCTATGGATGTTAGTTGTCATCAAATACTCATGATATGTTAATTATAAGTAAATCATATATAATTTATGTTTACTAATCCACTGTATTGTCACGGACAAATGCTAACACCTAAAAACTGGAGAAAAACAAATATATGCTACTTTAATTACATAGTAAAATATTATACTAATATAAGTAATTTACGTATGTAACCTTCAAAAAGAACTCAACAAATTTTCTTTACTCTTTAATGGCTTACATAAGTCATGGCAATTAAATTAAGGAAAAGGTGGTCCAAGATTACAAGTTAGGTTACACGTGTACAACCATAAATGGTAGGTAAGATATGATTAAAGAAAAATTAAAGAAGACAGAATAATAGTCACTGGTAGGTAATGGACTGATAGACATATAGTACATAAGATAGTAGAAAATTAAAAGAAAGAAGAAAATTAAATTAATTAATATATGAGGATAGTGAAAGCAAAGTTAGCAACAATATCATGACTTTTTTTTATCAAATCACCAAAGCCAACTTTTCTAGCTCATTAAAAAAGAAAGCAAAGGAACAAAATTGAAAATTACTGTGTACGGACAGTTTTTTTTGTAGATACTCTCCCTCCATTTCATATTATTTTTTTTAAATTTTTTTATAAACAAATATATACTAGTTAATTAGTTAATTTAATTATAGTTTGAATTAATTACAGCTCACGATAAATATCTAGTTGTAATTACAGTTTGAGTTTTTGTATAATTCGCGTAATTTATATAAAATGTTGTGTGTGAACACATTTTGAGTTTTGTATAATTCGTTTGATTTATATAAAAGTTGTGCACGATTATATAAAATTGTGCGCGAATCAAATTATGTAGCGAAATATACAAACACTACAAATTATTTAGCAAATTATACAAATGTTGTAAGCGAAAATGTATAGCGAAATATACAAACGTTATACAAAAAATGTGAATTATACAAATATTGCGCGAGTTATACAAACACTACTATAACTATAGTTATGAAATGTACTTACTCAAACTATAACTATGCAACATAAATAAGATATTTTTTAGTAGCTATATTCGAAAATTCCGCTTATTTAAACCCTATTGATCATATACAACTTAAGATTTTTTAATTAAATGTATTTTATTAATAATATTTTAATATAAAATCCTATATTTGATCATTATTATTTTATATAAATATTTAGTATTATTTTTAACTTATTAAAATAAATAAATAAAATAAAAATTATTTTTAATATAGAGATTAAATAAAATAAAATGGGAGAAGCGTGCCATTAGATTTTTAATTAGCATTATTAATATCCGGACCATAAAGGTAGATATAATATCTAGCATGCCTAGGAAAGGACAGATTTTGATGCATGCATCTTCATTATTTTTGTCGTTTTAAAATAACCTTAATTACAGGAAATAAATCAAGAAGGAGAATTATAAGTGCTTTAGAATTTAATATTTATTTATGTTAGTCCATATTAAGTTATTGAGTAAAGTCTTCTATTTTTTCTATCTAGCTTAATTATTTTTTTAAGCTAAATAGAAAAAATAGAAGACTTTACTCAATAATTCAGTATGGACTAAAACCAAATATTAGTTAAATATTTGTTTCAAAATAATTATAGCTTGAGAAATTTTAAATAATAACTAATAGTAGTAATTATTTACATTAGAAAAAAACAATTGTCCCAAAAGTGCTTCTTAGGTATTCAAGATAACAAAAAAAAAGTATTCCATATTTATGAGTAAGAATCAAGATAGTAATAAACAACTGATTATATTTATTGTGATACGTCAACTTATTGAATGAGAACTTCTCCCACTATTTTTAATTTAAAATTATAAAATATTTTTTATTTTTTTAAAAATTACGTATGAAGTAAAAATAGGACGATCCAATTGAAAGATGAAAGTAATTATACACAATCTTATGAAAGGGACATGTTAATTGATTTGTTTGATTGTTGGGTCATCAGTCAACTATGGCATGTCAAACAATTGATCATTTGTTAATTCTGGTTTCTGACAGATCTAATCTCTGTTGTTTCCATTTGCCAGTAAAGCAGAGGCTTGGAATGTTATTTGCTTTTAAAAAAAAATAAATATAAAAATATAAGTATAATTTTTTTAATAAATAAAAATAAATGAAGCTTTTATGATAATACAATAATATCTGTAAATAAAAAACACTTAGCGAGTGAAATATTTTTGGGAACAAAAACAAGTAGAAGAAATAAGAAAAACTTATTAAAATTTTACTAGTTTAAAAGCTAATTACTTAAATAGACTTTAATTTATAATATTACTAATCTTATTAGATTTTAATGCATTTAAATATATGTCTGAAAATATATCTCAGGATACATGGGTCAAAAATATATGTAATTTGACATACATAAACAAAGCATGTGTGTCTTCCTCCAATTTCACTTGCCACCTTTCCATGTATTTGTACCCCAGGCATATGCGAATCATACTACATACATATAGATACATGTATTAAGTGTGTATTTAGTGTAATTCGTGTATTTTGAGATACATGATGAACTTCATTTTTAGTGTACCCGATATAAAAAATACATGTATCTAATTATATTTTTCTTAATGTATGACACAAAACTTTTAGTTAATGATAAAATACGAAACTATTTATAAGTATAAATAAATTTAGTATATATGATATGGATGAATATCTATTATGGTAGTTTCTCTGAGAATTATACCATCAAAACATAGAATCGAAAATCATATTTAATGTTAAATTTACAATGTTGATTAATACCAAAGTCGTTGTTCACTTAATATATAAAAATACCAAAGTGCAAAACTTGCATCAGATTTAGATTTGCTTGCATTTAATTTTGTTTTTTATTTCTACTACTATGGGTAGGCGTGCTAATTGCAATTAGTTCACCTTTTTTTTTACATTGATAAACAAAAATCTTAATCAACAGAAAAATCAAATTTGGACCACCATATTTATTTCAAATTTTTGAAAAATATGGATAGAGAAGAAATAGAGGATGTTTAGACTGGATTTTTTTAAGTAACTCATAAATCATAACAGTCAAAAATCATAAGTCGAGAGTCTTCTATTTTTTAATTTTCTTGCTAATAATTTTTCAGCTAAAAATATTTTTAATATTATTCAAACATTTTAAAATTTAGAAATGGCAAACAGGTAAAAATAAATAAATCGAGACACTCACATAATCGGCTCCGATGCCCATGAACAGACGTGCCGCATATTTTGTTTATTATTATTAACTACTCCGTAAGATTTAAGATATCTTAGCTTTTTTATTAAAGTAATAAAGATAAAATAAATGCAAAAGAAGAAAACAAGTAGTCATCCAACAAATAATATTAATTAATTTAATTTTTAAAAATATTTCAACGTAATTAACACTATACTACTATTCCAAAAAATTGGTGTACGTGGGAGAAGTGCAAAGTATTTGTAACTGATTACTACTCTTCCAGTAGTTGTTTTTGGTGACCCTTTGTTTCTTTATAAAAATCCTAACTTGTTTACTCGAAAACCGAAATCCTTTTTTGGTTGTGGGTACTCTCTCTTTTCTTCCCCTACTGATTCACCTAATTGTTTTTTGCTTTACAGAATTATATTTATGGTGTTTCTGATCTGAGACACTGTTGACAAAAGGGGAGAGAACAAGTTTAAAGAAGATGGCAGACAAGCCTGAAGTTCTGGATGCTGTCTTGAAGGAGACTGTCGATTTGGTAACAGTTTCAAGAATGTTCAAGAATGAATTTTTCTTGCTATTTTTGTTTCTTGACTGGTTTTTCATACTTGGGGGTGGGTTATATCTGCAGGAAAACATTCCGATTGAAGAAGTTTTTGAGAATCTGAGATGTACAAAAGAGGGACTTACTGCTACTGCTGCTCAAGAGAGGTTGGCCATTTTTGGGTACAACAAGCTCGAGGAGAAGAAGGTGTGAACTTATCTTTTGCTAAAAAAATTTATCTTTTGGGCTGCTTTTCAACTGTAAATCTGCTCCACCTTCATTTCTCCTGATTTTCTCTTCCTGCTTTTGCTGGCTACTAATGAGTCTTTTGTTAAGTTTGTCCATCAGTTTGAATTTGTTTCATTAAGGCTAGAAGTGTGTTTATGTCAGTTTGCTCATTGATAGCTTTAGTTCCTTAAATAGAAAAAAGGGTTTTGGATTTATGGTGTTTGTTACCTAAAAACGCTGGACTATAATAAAGGCTTACCCTGCGGACAATTACTCTATCTTAGTACTACCCGAACTTTCATGAAGGTTTGATTCTGCACCTTGGAATCCCCTCACCCCATTTCCGCTTCCCCTATCCCCAATTTTCGCAAAAAAAGAAGAAAGCCCTTTTTTCTTTTATAAGGAAAGAGATTGTAGCTGGGTGCATAGTAAGCTCACAGCTTTGAGCTGTTGAGTGATGATTGGCCGAGGGGACTTCCATCATGTAGCTGGGTACAAATAAGCCAGTTAAAGACGAGTAGGCTGGGCGATAGGCTAGTTCCAGTGAGGTACATAAACAAGGACAGATCACATGGTTTTTACTGGTCAGTTTTGAGCAATAAGTGCCCATACGTAGTGCGGGGTAGTGGGAGGGTGGGGCAGCATAGAGGCTGTTTGCTGGTTCCATGCCTCGAACTCATCCTACAGGGAAAAAAAGGGATGACTCTATCAAAGCTGAACTGTGCCTGATGTTGAAGGTACGGAGTAATTCTTTGTTGTTGGATTACAGGAGAGCAAATTCTTGAAATTCTTGGGATTTATGTGGAACCCTCTCTCATGGGTTATGGAGGCTGCTGCTATCATGGCAATTGCTCTTGCAAATGGAGGAGTAAGGACTCACATTTTCTGACTTACAATTCTGTTTTTTTTTTCTGGTTCCCCTAAACTCAGTGCAAGGATATGGGACTCTTCTAGGGAAAGCCGCCGGACTGGCAGGATTTTGTGGGTATCATCACATTACTCGCAATCAACTCAACAATTAGTTTTATCGAGGAGAACAATGCTGGCAATGCAGCAGCTGCGCTGATGGCTCGACTTGCTCCAAAAGCCAAGGTACTACACCTAATCTCTTTCTCCTCTTGCCATTTGACTACAAATAGACCTTGTTGTCTTACAAACAGAAATGCATGGATATATCTAGTTAATGTTTTGTACTGAATTGTTTGAATGTTTGTGCTCGTCTTTATGGAGGTCCTTCGAGATGGAAAATGGGTCGAGGAAGATGCGGCTATTCTTGTGCCTGGGGATATAATCAGTATTAAACTGGGAGATATCATTCCAGCTGATGCTCGTCTTCTAGAGGGTGATCCACTCAAAATTGATCAGGTGATTAGCTTTTATGATTGCATGGAGTCTCTGCATTCAATCTACCATTTTCCTGACAGTGCCACTATACTTGTCAATCAACGTGCAGTCTGCATTGACCGGTGAATCTCTTCCTGTAACAAAAGGTCCTGGAGATGGTGTCTACTCTGGTTCCACGTGTAAGCAGGGAGAAATAGAAGCTGTTGTGATTGCTACAGGGGTTCATACCTTTTTTGGGAAGGCAGCTCACCTTGTTGACAGTACAAACCAAGTGGGACACTTTCAGAAGGCAAGTAGAGTCTTTACTCTGGTATTTGATGCAAATGATCTTGATTATCTGACTTTTATGAAATCTTACCTTCCAAAATGATGTTTATGGTTATCATCAGGTTTTGACTGCTATAGGGAACTTCTGCATCTGTTCAATTGCAGTAGGGATGATAATAGAGATTATTGTGATGTACCCTATCCAACACCGCAAATACCGTCCCGGCATAGACAATCTTCTTGTACTTCTCATTGGTGGGATTCCAATTGCCATGCCAACTGTTCTCTCTGTCACGATGGCAATTGGTTCTCATCGTCTTGCTCAACAGGTTAGTTTATATTCACCATCTATTGAATTTTTAGATATATTTCTGGGCCCCTTCCGCTAAGAATGCTCAGTTGTTCAATTTTTAATTATACAGGGGGCCATTACGAAAAGAATGACAGCTATAGAGGAGATGGCTGGCATGGATGTTTTGTGCAGCGACAAGACGGGAACCCTAACATTGAACAAGCTGAGTGTTGACAAGGCTCTTATTGAAGTGAGAACAAAGGAGTTCAGTTCAAAGCGTGATTGCTCGTAGCATATACTTGTTCCACTAGTAGAACGATGATTCACCTTTTTATTTGTTCTTATTAATTGTTCAGGTATTTGCCAAAGGTGTTGATGCAGACACTGTAGTTCTAATGGCAGCTCGAGCCTCTCGAGTGGAGAACCAGGATGCAATTGATACTGCTATTGTTGGGATGTTGGCTGATCCAAAGGAGGTAACTTTACTGCTGTATGACCTTATGAATATGTGTGCACTCCAGCTGAGAGATTTCTCTAACAGTTGCCATTAATATAGGCACGTGCTGGAATTCGTGAAATACACTTCCTTCCTTTCAATCCAACTGATAAACGAACTGCACTTACTTATCTTGATGGTGAGGGAAAAATGCATAGGGTCAGCAAAGGTGCACCAGAGCAGGTACTTTAGTTATCACAACTGCAGTCCTCCTTTGCTGTTTTTACCTTTGTTTACATTTTCTAATCTACAGCTGCAATATGTATTCAGATTCTAAATCTTGCGCACAACAAGTCAGATATAGAACGTAGAGTTCATACGGTGATTGATAAGTTTGCTGAGCGGGGTTTGCGCTCGCTTGGCGTGGCATATCAGGTATTTTAATTTTCTTTTATCATTTCCAAAAATCATCCCGTTTTATAAAACTTGAAGAGACCAAATCCACAGCTTTGGGTTATAATGGAACGCCTGTAGTAGAGCAGACTAGTGATCTATTCTCTCTACACCCACGTCCTATGCTAGTTGCGAACAAAAGGTTTTATCTGTTTGATTATGCATGCATTTTAATTTTCCATGCAGGAAGTTCCGGATGGAAGAAAGGAGAGCCCTGGGGGGCCATGGCAGTTCATTGCTCTGCTCCCTTTGTTTGATCCACCTAGGCATGACAGTGCTGAGACTATAAGGAGGGCTTTAAACCTTGGAGTAAATGTCAAAATGATCACAGGTATTCTGTGGTTTCTCATACTAAAGACAGTCCCATTCAATGTGTTGAGATATTTTCTGCAAAATGAAAGCATATTGTGTTGGCAACTGCTTTGACGGAATATGGATTCTTACTGCCCTTCCCTTGGGAATAGAGAGAGAATTGGAGAAAATGGTGTGTTGGATGAGATGAGAATTCTGAATTGTCACTAAATTAAGATGGTAATGAACTCTTCCATCGATCCTTAGTTGAATAACATGATTGGCAGAGTTGGATCCTAAGTTGCTTGGACTTGGGTATGGGTATCCGTCACTGGTGCGGATCTAGAGGTCGGATCCTTCATGATCTGATTTTTAAAATTTAGGGATATGGATACGGGGTGCGGGGATTTGCCTAAAAATAATTAAAATATCTAAAAATAGATTGATGAAACCTAAATTGTGAGATATTATTGAAGAACTTTAGGAGTATCCTGGAAGGAGATTAAAGAAAAAGGAGTGACATAAAAATTTCTATATAAAAGGTATTCCATTTTCTTCAATTTCACGGAAGCTTTTGTATTGATTACAAAAATCATTAAAATTGTTTAAACTTTCCCCATGAATTTTGGGCCAAGTACCCGAAACCGGGTGACCAAATCGGACATGGATCCTAAACCCACACCCATACCCACCCACCCACCCACACACATACATGTCGTGTCGACACGTGTGCAGCACCAAAGTGAAGAGTCCGAGCAACTTAGGTTGGATCTATAGATACTACTCTTGATTCCGCCTTGGGGAAGTTAAATGCTGACTTTGACGTCCCTTCTCATTTCTTTTATATTATCCTATTTTGGGTTGTGATGACAATGGGCAAGACTTGGATTTATGGAGTAGACACTACTCTGTCTGTGGCTGCCTGAAGTTGTGATGATGCTACTTGTATCTTGTCATCTCATTTTAATATGTTAATAAGAATCTCTTCAGTTTCTCGTCGTCGCATTTTAAACACTAATGGTTTGGACATCATCCTGTATTTTTCTTATATTGCTTTTCTTTGTAGAAATTCTGAGATTAAAATAATTTCAAGAGGTTGTGCATCTTAGTGTATCACTTGAAAAGTTTAGCATGCGTATTTGGTGCTTAATGGTTTAGTGTTTGTACTTCTCCAGGAGATCAACTGGCAATTGGAAAAGAAACTGGGCGTCGCCTGGGAATGGGTACAAATATGTATCCTTCATCTGCTCTATTGGGACAGACGAAGGATGAATCAATCTCTGCTTTGCCTATTGATGAACTTATAGAGAAGGCTGATGGGTTCGCTGGTGTTTTCCCTGGTATTTATTTTTTAAATCACTCTTTTGCTTATGTAGTTGGGCTCTTCGTATAGCACTTTGGTTATAGAAGACGATTAGCCTTTGCTGATACCTTGTCGTGATCATTGCTATAGAGCACAAATATGAGATAGTAAAGCGCTTGCAAGCTAGGAAGCATATCTGTGGGATGACTGGTGATGGAGTCAATGATGCTCCTGCTCTAAAGAAGGCTGATATTGGGATTGCTGTTGATGATGCCACTGATGCGGCTCGTAGTGCTTCTGATATTGTCCTTACTGAACCTGGTCTTAGTGTCATCATCAGTGCTGTTTTGACCAGTCGAGCAATCTTTCAAAGAATGAAAAATTACACGGTAATCTATTTTCTCTTTGGGGTTGTTTCAGCACTTACAAAAAATTATTTCGAAGACAATTCCTTGAATTCTTAAATGAGTTTAATGTTCTTAATCTGTTGCTGAGCTATGATATGGATAACTCATCTGATGGTGTATATTTTGCATTGGCAGATATATGCTGTTTCCATCACAATCCGTATTGTGGTAAGTTATTTGCAACTGGTTCATTATTTTATCTTGTCTATCTTATGCTTCAGGGTCAAATGTATCTTGGTACTTTTTTCATCTGTTTCTTTTGTTCAATGTAACAGCTTGGTTTTATGCTTCTGGCTCTGATCTGGAAGTTTGACTTTCCGCCTTTCATGGTGCTTATCATTGCAATTCTAAATGATGGTTAGTCTTTTCACCAACAGAAATATATCTGATACTTAATTCCATTGAACTCTAATGTAGGATGATATTAAAAGTATAGGTTAAGTTCAAAACTGACATATTATTAGCTTAATTTTGATGTGGATGTGTCTTCCAATGTGTGCAGCACCTCTCTGGTTTAACATTCGTGCAAGTATTATTTTTATTTTCTGCTCAAGTCTATACTCAGTGTTGTTGACACCTAATGACCTACCCACCCAACGTTGACAATATCAGGTACCATTATGACGATATCGAAGGATAGGGTCAAACCATCTCCTCTACCTGATAGCTGGAAACTGGCTGAGATTTTTACTACTGGAGTTGTTCTTGGTGGTTACTTGGCAATGATGACGGTCATTTTCTTTTGGGCAGCATACAAAACAAATTTCTTCCCGGTGAGCCCACCTGTATCCAATATATTTAAATTTCTGTCAAGGATTGTGTGATTACAGGCCTTCCCAATTGCTGACTGCTCCAAATTTATTTGCTCTTTTAGTTGTTTAAGAATGGACACATTTATATAGAAGAGATGCTGATGACCGTTTCAGTATATGCAAATAGACAGTATATTCCAGTCTAATTTTAACGAAGTGTATGAAGGATATGTTAAAAGCAATCTGCAGACATACAACTACGCATTTACTGGCCTTTTAATCTTATGAACAATAACATAAATCTTTGATATCACCCATGCTTGCATACTTTTTCCATATGCTAAACAAAATCTTGTATTGCTGTTCAGCGTATTTAGATGTTGAAGTAGGACATTTATGTTGGGCAACTCATAGTTTTATATCTAACTTAATTTGGTGATTTTCTAGCGAGTATTTGGGGTATCAACACTTGAGAAAACAGCAACCGATGATTTTAGGAAACTTGCCTCTGCAATATACCTTCAAGTAAGCACTATTAGTCAGGCCCTGATATTTGTCACTAGATCTCGAAGTTGGTCGTTTGTGGAGCGTCCTGGGTTGTTGCTAGTGGCTGCTTTTTTAATTGCTCAACTGGTGAGCCGTTTGGTACTTTATCATTCTCTCAAAGTTCGCCCAACTTCATGGATCATCTAATTTGAGAACTAAATTTGTACAGGTTGCCACCTTGATTGCTGTTTATGCAAATTGGAGCTTTGCTGCAATTGAAGGAATTGGGTGGGGTTGGGCTGGAGTTATCTGGCTTTACAATATTGTTACCTATATCCCACTAGATTTGATCAAGTTCCTCATCCGTTATGCTCTCAGTGGGAAGGCCTGGGATCTTGTTCTTGAGCAAAGGGTATGAATTGGGAAGAACAAAGAGATATTTAAGAATCATTTCCACTCTTATTCCTATTATTATCTTATTGGTGTTTGGTGGTCTCTTTATTTTTTATTTCTCTGCAGATTGCTTTCACCCGGAAGAAGGATTTTGGAAAAGAACTTCGCGAGCTTCAATGGGCACATGCACAGAGAACCCTTCATGGGCTTCAAGTTCCAGACCCCAAAATATTTAGTGAAACTACCAATTTCAATGAGCTTAACCAGTTGGCTGAGGAAGCGAAGAGGAGAGCTGAAATTGCTAGGTTAGTATTTCATTTGAAATGGTCTCTTTCTGTCATCAGGACTGTAATGGATCAGTATAATTCTCATTACCCTTTAGCAATAAACCATAGCTGAATGTGAACTGGGACTTGCATTTGTTGGCATTCTATTTCCTCCTACACATATGACCACTGTAGATAATTGCATCTGCTGTTGTTGCTTAATTCTTAGCTATGCTGAACGGTATTCTAAAACCTCAAGGCTGAATTTTTCAATTGCAGGCTACGTGAGTTGCATACGCTGAAAGGTCATGTTGAGTCAGTGGTGAAGTTGAAGGGTCTCGACATTGAGACAATTCAGCAGTCATATACCGTTTGAAGGTGTACTTGAACTGGTTGTTGTGATGGGAGCGAAGACATCGAAATGCTACAGAGTTACCCTGGAAACAACATGTTCAAATCTAGTTATAGATTAGCAGAGTGATATTTTGAAGTTCTTATTTTGCTGTTTCCGGCCTAAATGCCCCATAGCTCCTGTACATGTCGTAGTGACTCAGAATGGTGAACATTAAGTTATGTTAGCATTCACTTTCTATATTCCTGAAAGTTTTTTTCTTAAATATATTTTGTGCTTTCGCATCCGCTATATATTGTACTTGTTTCCTTCCATTTCTTGGCTTCATATAATATGGAAGAGACCTTGTGGAAAGAAATAAAATTCATGCGTTTTACTTTTCTTTTTAGTTAGCACCAAAAAGTACAACACATTTTTATAATTTAGTATAGGCTGTACAATAACAATTTAACTTTAGAAATGTTATAATAAAATCTTTGGCTTATTTTGGACAGCAGTACAATCATCTGATTTATTTTAGATCACAAATAGTGTTATGTTAAGTGGCATTCATCCATTCTATTATTAAAAGGAAAAAAACGGCTGGTCAATCCATTTGTCTTTTTTTAATTCGAGACATGAGAGGTCTTTTTTCGGGGAAAATCCTGTCCAACAATTTATTTAAGGAAAAATGAAAAGGAAGAGTAATGTATGGATAAAAGAATGGAAGAAGAGGATTCTTTTCATTCAAATACTGATGCAATTATCTACCCAACTTCTGATGTTTCACAAAGCTTGTTGTCAGATCCCAACATTGCCTCGTCGCCTTCGACAAGTGCAGATGACCACCAGCAGCCGCCCCACATGTGGACGGCTGCTGCTGGAGGTTATACTGATGACTTGAGTGTGTCTGTATCAAGTGCATCTTCCAGGATTAGTTGTAAACAAATTGACATGGACCAGATTAATGTTGAGGAACAAGTACAATTACCTAAGGAACTGGTCCTCACTTCTTCAAGAACTCGCATTAAGGTACACAACATGGTTTTATGTTAATTACTCCCTCCATTTCCGCATTGAATTAAATCAACTTAAATTTTTGAAATGCATAACGTAGACAAAAATTTGCAATTCTTTTCAAAGTTTATATAGTTTGAATATCGAAAAAGCCACATAAATTGGGTGAGAAGGAATACTTGTTCATATTGATGGAACTATTTACTTGGTGTTCATAGGATTTGGGATATCAATTTTAACTTCTCACTTTGACATAAACGATTTATTTATAAAATCTCCATAAAATTTCAACTTCAATTTCAAATGCAAAAAGTTGATCCTAAGTAAATATTTTGCAGAAAATGACCCAATCAGTTTAAATTTTGCAAAAAAAATAAAAAATCATGCTTGACATAAAGAAATTGTCTATATACCATGTAAAATGATTGTATTAAAGAATACTTAATTACTACTGTTGTTGACTAGCGAATCTTCATAAACTTACATGTATTCAAAATTTGTAATAACATATAATCACAAATATTTCAACTTCAAATCGTGCCCGACTTGCCAACCAATGATTTATTAAATGAAATAAAAATTGAACTTCAAATCATGTCCTACTTAACAACCACTAATTTATCAAAATTAGGTGCATATGGAAGGGGTTGCTGTTGGACGTTCTGTTGACTTGAGTGTGTTAAGTGGTTATGATGAACTTATTAATGTGGTTGATGAGATATTCGATATGAAGGGAGAGCTTACTCCTCGAATCAAATGGCAACTTGTCTACCAGGATGATGAAGGTGACATGATGCTTCTGGGGGATTATCCATGGACGTTAGTCTCTTGCAAACCAATTTTATTGGATCTTCATTTGCTTTTATCAATTACTAATCTAATTTCTTTTTTTATTGCAGGGAGTTTTGTGAGATGGTCAGGAAGTTGTATATATACTCTAGTGAGAAAGTGAAGAAGAAATACTGAGAAAATGTAGTACCAATAAATTGTACAGTATTCAATTTTTTTTTTCTGCAAGGAATTGTGATGTCTTTCTATGGAATTGATATAACGGCCATATGGTAATAGGCTTCGCGAATAGACATGTTTTCCCCCCTCAATACTTGCTTTTGCTTCGAAAAATTCTCTGAGGACTGTTTTATCGACTTGTTTCACTTTTTGTATAACGTGAGTTTAAGAAGGAATAAATAAAATGAACCACCCAGCTGCTGTATCAGAATTGGAGAATTCCAAAAGAGTTATGGCTTAAAGCTACTGCTACTACTACTAATATGACTTTTCGATAGTCCTGTTTAAATTTTAATAGGAAGGGCGGATTTCAGGCTATTTCGTCTTAGCTTTCTAATTACAACTACTTTCAAGCCAAATATTGAAATGGCTGCTAACAATTGATATAAGATACTGATCCTTTGGTTTAATCCTTAAATTAATGTCAAACAAAGTGTTTCTCGACGTTTTTCCTTTCCATCTCCAATTCCATGCTGCTTGTGTCACCACTTCCCTTGTACTCGTACCACCTAGCACATATTATGAAATAGACAACATTAAGGATTCCCAATGCTGTAATCAAAAAATAGAAGTAATCCA
>JBCEWC010010895.1:0-17207 GCA_038996855.1 Solanum aculeatissimum
CCACTTTCTAGCCCAATTTGCATTTGGCCACTTAAACTCAACCCGTGGCTACCAAAACTCAACCATGGCTTATAGTATATCATAGAATTCCAACCATAAGTAGAGTTCAAAAAATTTCGAGTTGTTACAACATCAATCTGGACTAAAGCTACACTTTCACATAAATAGAATGGGGTATTATTGGCCCACCATGGTAAAGGATTGCTTAGACTATGCTCTAAGGTGCAAGACTTTCCAATTCCATGCAAACTTCATACATCAACTGCCTAATGTCTTACACCCAACTATCACATCTTAGTCATTCGATGCTTGGGGATTGGATGTTGTTGGACCACTTCCAAAATCTTCTGGTGGACACCTATATATCCTTGCTGAAATAGATTACTTCTCAAAATGGGTAAATGTTGTCGCTCTCAAAGAAGTAAAGAATGCGAATGCTGCAAACTTTATTCGAGTGAATATCGTATATTGATTTGTCATTCCTTGATACATAATAACCGACAATGGCAAGTCATTTTATAACAAACTAATGAATAAGATTTGTCATCTCTTCGGCTTCAAGCAATAATAATCTTCTATGTGTCATGCTGCCGCTAATGGTCTTATTGAAGTGTTCAATAAGACACTATGCAATCTTCTAAAAAAAAGTGGTCTCCAAGTCCAAATGAAACTGGCATGAAAGAACAGAAGAAGACTTGTGGGCATATAGGACAACATATCACGCACTGACTCAAGCAACCCTATATTTGCTTGCTTTTAGAGTTGAAGCAGTCCAACTACTAGAGCATCAAATATCTTCCTTGTGACTTGCTATTCAAGAGGGACTTACCAAAGAAGAAAATGCTCGACTACGTCTCTCTGAGTTAGAAGTATTTGATGAAAAGAGGCTCGAAGCTCAACAAAACCTTAAATGCTACCAAGCTCATCTATCTCATGCTTTTAATAAAAAGGTTCATTTGAGGTGCTTTCAAGTTGGAGACTAAGTCCTTGCAGCAAGGAGACCCATCATCACTTCACATAAGTCAGGGGGCAAATTAACCTCAAAGTGGGATGGACCATATGTAGTACAAGAAGCATATTCAAATGGTGCCTACAAACCTATTGATGCAGATGGCATAAGGATTGGGCCCATAAATGCAAAATTTATCAAGAGGTACTACCCTTGAAGCAAGATGATGCTCCTTGGCATACGAGCATAAACTGCATGTTACTCCTGGACCGCAAGAGTACAAACTGTGTATGGCACCCAAAAAAATAAAATAAAAAACTCACTCTTCTAGAACTACGTTATGACTTGATCCTCTTAACTAAGATACGTAGGCGCTTAGAATTATGTTCTAGTTCAATTGCATGAGTGTCAAAAAAACCACATGTCATCCCTTGATATCTTACATCAGAGTTAAATCTATAAGTATCTTTCATGAAACTTTGGACTTATACCAAATGGTGGTGACTCAATGGGGGCAAACCCCTATGAAATATGGTATTTCTCAATAGTATACTTGAAGTCTTCAAATCCTCCAAGTATGCAAGTTGAAGTCTTCAAATCTTCCAAGTATGCGAGTTGAAGTATTTAGATCCTCCAAACCTGCAGGTTGTTATCTCAAATCAAGCATGTAAGCAAATGAAAGTCTTCAAACTTTTTCAAGTTTGTAAGTTAAAGTCTTTAAGTGGAAGTTCTATATTCTTCATGCCTTCAAATTAATAGTCATCAAGTCTGAAAGTTAAAATCTTCAAGTCTAGAAGTTCTTTTTATAACTCATTTTATAAGTTGAAGCATTAATATTCATAATGTTTGAAAGTGGAACTAATATTATTTCCATTCTGGTCAGCCTATATAAGTTATGGGTGGATTTTGGATTATTAAAGCTCATAAACAAAGAAAATTCAAGTGAGAAAATGCAAAAAAAAAAAAAAAACAGAGGAAGCCATAAAAATGTATGATGTAAGACGAGATAAAAAAGAGAGAATATTTTATTATCATAAATCGTCCAACATATCATCTAACTTTAGAGAAAATAAAATAAATGAAAGAAGGTAAAAAAGGAAAATAAATCTAATCTAAGCATAGATTGTAGTTAATCAGTTCTTAATGCAAAGCCTCTAGATGCTCCTTCTTTTGTCCTAGACCATCACACAAATCTGTGTCAGAGCATGCATTGAACTCTTTGACTTCAAGTGTGGTGGCTAGCTTGGCCTCTTTGAATTCATCCTTGGCAGTTGCTAAAAGGACTTCCAAAGATTGTCTTTTTTTACATAACTCTTTTACCTTCTTCCTCATATTACCTAGTGACTGATGAAGGGAGGACACCACTCTAACCTTCTCATACTCCTCAAGTATGGAATTTGAAAGGCGTTCCCCCACTACTAGGATCAACTCTTTTCTTGCAGCTTCTGAATCCATATCATGGAGAGTTGACTTTTCTTTGTCATATGAATTAGCAAACTTAAAGAAGGAATCTAATAGATTTATCAAAAGCGAGACATTTACATCTTTGCATTTCATCTCCTTGAAAATTAACTGGATTTCATCTTTAAGAGAGGAAGCAAAATCCATATCTCATCTAGAGAGTTTTTCTCAAATAATAGTCCAAAGAGAAGAAATAAAATTCTTTTGAGCATCTAAGATGACTCTCTTTCCATCAAATACGGACACAACGGCTATGGGATGATTATGGACATTAGACTTTAAAGTGTCTTTGACCTAGTCATAGGAGATAGAAGTTGGCGTCTTGCTTGCCTGCATTAAAAAGAAAAGGATAAATAATCAAAAGGGGAGAAAAGATATACCCGATAGGGGAAGTCTAAATCATACCTCTTTAATAGGGGTTGTTATGGTCCTCGAAGGTCTATTTGTCTCATTGAATCATTCAATCATAGGCATAGTAGCATCTCCTAAATCATTTGGACATACCCGTGTTCTCTCCCAATAACGATCTCTGCTACTACTCTAACTCTCATATTGAAGAGCCCTTTTAAGAACTCGAGCAGCTTGAGTAGATGTCTTTTCTTTCAGTGTCGCTAGAGGAAGTTGAGATTTTTCCTTTATTATGCTGTTGGGGCATCTTGGAATCCAAAGGAGGAGGTACATCAACACTAGGGACTTCGATTACATGTACTTCGTCTGAGCCCTTTAAGTGTACGACAGGAGTTGGTCTAATAACATTTACTAAACCCCGTAAATGATCACTAAAAAAATTCCCATGAGTCTTCTTCCACCAAGTATGATAGACAGATCCAAAAGAATCTCCCGTATTAGGCATGATTGAGGGAAAAGTTTCTCATGATGAAGATTGACTCATAGTACAGATCCGCCAAAATATAAGTCCCTTGTCCAAAGAAGCACTGTGAATGTCATTCTTCATAATGCCAAGAATGTTCTAGTAGAATCCAAATTGACAACTGAAGCGATATGGATTGTATGGCTAAAGGATAAATGAATTTCTGCATCTAAGGGGAAGATAATTGAAACGGATACTCATGAAGTAGCTCGATTCCAACTCTGGTGCACAATCACTATCTACATAAAAGTAAGGGTACTTCTTATCCAACATAGTAGAGGATCAAGCAACATTCTCTGCACCATGGATACATTTTCTCGTGTCATTTTTATCAAAATACCTTGCGGCCCCTTCTCCAAAATATATTAACATAGTAGGAACAAAGGGCCCATTGGAAAATGTGAAATGAGTCTTGAAATAATGAGTAAGCCATCCATAAACATAATGGTTGGGAAAAAGGCTACAATTTGATTAAGTTGGGATACAATTGAGATCTTATTCAAACCATTGTAGATACTGACCAACACTGGAATTGCGAGATTGACCCTTTTCCCACTCGCCATCAAGTTTGCCATCTTGAAAGTCCCAGGATGAATAAAGTGGCCTTCTTTATTTGGAAGGACAAAAGTGCACAACCAACAAGATAAGAAGGTTTCCAGATAGGTCTCATCTCTTTTGTTAGAGTTTACCTTGATCTCAGAGAATACTTTTTCTTCAACATGTGACCATCTCTTTGTGTCAGGTAAAGCTCTACTAGAAGTATGTGTCAATTCAAGATGAGAATATTTCTTTTCCTACCTCGGTGGATCAGGTCCATACCTTAGGGTTTTCTTGCACCAGAACTTTATCCATTGGCTAAAAGATTCCCTTTGGTTAGCACCCCGAAAATGATAAAGGGATGCAAACAAATATTTGCAAGTCCGAGGAAAATATTTTACCTTTTTTTCATCAAACCCAATAAGTTTTTTGATCTCAGGCACCACTTCTTCATAAAGAGAATCCAAAATTAATAAACCTCCAAGGATATGTAAATCCATAAAAAATGGATAGTTCCCTAACGGATGTAAGAAGCGTGTTTGTTTTGGGGCACCAAGCTTCATAGAATGCTCGTAAAATATCTGAATTGCGATTATAAGTAAGAAGTGATGCATAAACGAGATCATAAATTTGTTCCATACCCAAAGCTTCATGACACCTACCAAGTACATCCTCTGTCCACTCCCAATAGCCTGGAACATGGTGATACTCTCCTTTCACTATCATGGTGTCTCCCTATCGAATCTCACCTTGAATTATGCAACAACCTAAGCTTTGAAGGAAAGTTGCAATGTTAGCATGATGATGATATGGTGCTTAGAGGGACCACAACTTGAGCAACTTATTGGAATTGTGAGTTTTCACTGAAGTCCAATTAGCCATATGAAGTGGCTTATTCAAAGAAGGCCACAGACTCGCATATCGACCAACTAATGGACTTTGAGTCAAGAATCTAGTCTACTCCACTCTGTCTTCAGTTTTGACTACAAGATACTTAAGTCTGGTGGAAGGAGAATTGTATTGCCTAAAAATCACCATCTTTTCAAACTAAAAGAAATAAAACAAGTCATTAGTGACAAACATAAGTGTAAAATGACAAAACAATATATAAATATAATCTTGTCAAGAAAAAGCACTTTGTCATTCTTAAGGTGGGAATACGTATCTATTCTTTTTCACCATAAGGAAATCTTCAAGTAATCTTATTCTTAAGACGGGAATGTGTATTCATTCCTTTGCGCGATAAGAATTATCATGAAATTACCTTATTCTTAAGGTGGAAATGCGTATTCATTTATTTGCGCGATAAGAATTAGCATGAAATTACCTTATTCTTAAGGTGAGAATGTGTATCCATTCCTTTGCGTGAAAGAATTACCATGAAATTACCTTATTCTTAAAGCGAGAATGCGTATCCATTCTTTCGCGCGATAAGAATTACCATGAAATTACCTCGCTTAAGGTGGAGATGCGGGTCCATCCCTTCAAACCTTAAGACCACATTCTTGGAATATAATGAAGCTTAAATTCACAACCCTACAAAAGAAAAAAGGGAAGAAAAAGAACAAAACAAACACACAAAATAAATGAATAAATAAACATTCGTACCTTAAGCTTTGATGCTTGCACGGTACTGCTCGAAAGGGGCTGCACAGGAAAAAGCTCAGATTTTTTTGTTGCATTGATGATTAAAAAAAAAGTGAAAGACAAACATCTATTTATAGATGCTAAATAATGATAAGAAATCCTTCTACTAGAATAATTGTGATTACTTTTCCAATTAGGCTTCTAGTGAGATGGTACAAATCCATTCTTTCCACATCCTAATTCATTAGGACGTCGTACAGTTCGTACTCTCCATATTCTATTAGAATATGAAATATATTTTTGTCCTAATCTATTTGGACATTGTATAGTTTGTACTCTCCATATTCTATTAGAATATGGAATATATTTTTGTCCTAATCTATTTGGACATGGTATAATTTGTACTCTCCATATTCTAATAAAATATGGAATAAATTTGTGTTGTCACCCTCTATAATTTGATACAAAATAAAGAAGGTGAGGTCCAAGCCCTCAACGTATAGGCTGGAAATCTTGTCAACAAATACCACTAATTATTGTAGCCAGCCTTTATCTTGTTGTAATTAATTAAAAGTAGTAACAGATGTCAAAGTGGCTATGTAGGGTCAAAACGGATGCTTACTATATTTACTTCAATTATCTTGGAGTGAAATTTCAATTAAATTTGTATAAATTACATGATATACAATTATTATGTAACTAATACTTCACGTCTAGTCTTTAAAAGATAAAATATTTAAGACAAGACTTGAAGCGGGGGCATTTGTAATCATATAAAATTTATTACAATAGAAATTTTATAAAATGATTCAAATTATATTAAATTTAAAATGTATTAGTCCAAAAATAAATATTCTGGATTAATATAATCGGGTAAATTAATTAAGTCCAACAAAATATAAATTTAATTAAAAGACCAAATTCATTTATTTGGACTACAAAACATGAACCATTTTATTAGGCCCAATATCTTCTCATCCTAGAGGCCCACTTGACGCCACATGTCAGATAATGTGGCATGCCATGTCAAATAAAGAAGTCAATAGGATCACACCATCTGTCAAAATGACATGGCATTCCTATCTTAATCAAAGGCCAATAAAAATATGTTATATGTATAAGTGATGTGTCCTAACTAATAAAATATTGCCATATCACTTGAAAGGAAACTATTCCTATCACTTTTCCTGCGTCATGTCACCTTAAATCTGATTGGTTAGGAGAAAGCCTAATTCCATCATAACTCCTCTATTCTACAACTATATATAGGGGTCTTCATAATTCAGAATTAACAACAAGAATTCTAACAAGAAGTTAGAGAGAGCTTGTGGATCAAATGCCACCGATTTCACTACAAGCAACAAGAATTCAAGAAATCAAGCATTCAAGTTCAAGAATACATCATAATCAAGATCACCGAATTCAAGAACAAGCCCAAAAATACTTGAATTCAAGTACAAGTTAAAAAACAAGTCCATATCAAATTCAAGTTCATCAAATCTATAAATCAAGATCAAGACAACCGAATTCAAGATCAAACCCAAAAGCCCTTGAATTCAAGTACAAGTAAAGATCAAATAAATAAAGTTTTACAAGATTCAAGATCAAGCTAAAGAGCCCTCGAATTTATATTTGAAAAGGCAAATTAGAGGATTCATAGAGATTGTAGAACACACTCCTTGAAATAAAATACAATGATTGTAGCAATATTTTTTGTTTCTTGATTATTATTTTCTCAATGCGAATTTTATTATCATACAGTAGGGACTAGGACTTTCATCACCTTCCATCAACATCAACTTTATCAAATAGTATCACATAGGGGATAGAGACTAAAGAAGAAGTATCCATAAAGGCTCAACATCTCATCATAGGTACATAGCATAAGTATTCAACAACACCTCTAAGACATGATTAGGGGGGCCAAGGCAAGTCCCGGTCTCACCCTCAAACTATAAAGTAAAGTGAGATAAAGTCTCAACATAAGCATGATAGAAATCAGATATTATCCCCGAACTGGAGCACTCACCATAATAACAATCATCATGAATCCAAGCTAGCCACGTGGAGGATATCGAGGGGCATCGGTCCCTATATGGTGAAATCATGTAGGCAAAAAAGTATGCATTAGTACTTTGAATATACTAGTAATGCATAAAGTCTCATAAATGCCTAAGTGGATCCACTAAAACAAGATATTAAGCAACCTCTACTAATGATTGGTCTAGAAGTCTACCTCTACTACCGGTGACCCCTATTTCCTTTGATGGCACGTAGTTATAGGACAATAGGATTCTACTGATTGTTTCTTGCCCTAGCTATGAGGAGTATCTGCATATATCCCAAGGCCCACTCGGTGCTAAGTGTGACTCTTACAGAGTGACCATAGATATGAACCATAGAATCATCTAGTATGGGAGAGGTATTATACTAACTCATCCCATAAGCCATTCAAAACAATGAAGAGGTATTCTACTAACCCATCCTAGAAGACTTTTGAACATAGATCATCATTATAAGTATAGCTCCTAAATCTTGCATATGCCTCTACTATCGATCTATCACCATCTTATAAGTTTTACTAGGTGGAGGACTCATACCTCAATCATTCATTCATTTTAAACTTCACAAAACTAGTCCCATTGAACACATAAACATAAGGATAATCATGACATACACAACTTGTCTACCATAATATCATAAAGAGGGCTTTACAATAATACATAGCTTTCATAGGATTATATCAATTTTCACAACATGCTTGATATACATCATCCTTCATTACATTCATGAACTTATATACATGTAGTGAAACGATTCCATCATACATAACAAACTTCATCATTACACACTCACCATTAGAAATCATTCACCATTAGAAAATTCAATGTGATAATTGGGAGGGATCACACATGTAGACTTTAAATCATGTAACTCAAGAGGATTATGCATCAATTTAATGAAAATCATCAATTTTAATAATTCTTAGATAACCCACCACAATCCTACACATCATCTTTCAACATTAGATATAGAATCATGCAATTTATCTAAGAAAACCATCAATTTCATCATAACATCATAGTATCATCACTTCCATAACTTAAAACCTCATAAAATAGATCATAGGAGAGAATCCTTAAAATCAATTCATGAAATTTCATGCAATAGATGAAGAATCTTAATATAATTCATGCTTAATAGAAGAATTAGGAATTACCTATAATAAATCAACATTTTATTTGAAGAAATTTATAAAAATAGGTTTTGGGGCTCCATGGGTGAAAGAACCCATGGATGAAGAAACCCACATACCTTTTAGACCTTGAAACTTGAAGAAGAAGACTTTCAGAACATTGTGAATCCCTTTTTAAAGCTTTTTCTTTAATGGAGATGACAATATCTTCAAGATATTTGAGAGAACTTTCAATGAGAAGTTTGGAGATATTTTAGGAGGATTTGAGAGGAATTTTGGAGTGATTGAGAGGGCTAAAAATATGAAAATTGGGTTTAGAAAGTGTATTTTTGGGATAAATAGGTCAAACTTGAGAAAGAAAAAATATCATCAAAAGGTCCAAAAATGACAATTTAATGTGTCTCGAGGGCAAAATCGATGGTCCAGGGGTCCCATTATTGAACCATTCATCGATACACCGAATCAAACCTTTGGGCCCCCTTTTGACATATTCTAAGGAATTTCGAGATAATTCGGTTGTCAAAATTGGCTCTTCTCTGAAATATTCAGCGGATCGCCAAAATTGACAACTTCGACAAGCTTCAGTAAAATGGTCATAATATTTTACTCTGAACTCAAAATAAAGCAAAATTGGATGAGTTTGAAAGATAATTCAAAGACTTAAAATTTGGTAGGTAGTGGATCACCTAATTTATTATGTTTTAAAATATATGAACATTTGAAGTTGACCCTTATACGAACTCATTCTAAAACTTAGTCAATTGGAATTCTTTTGTCTTGGCTTGATGTAAGAGATGTCTTATGACCCCAAACGACATGTAATAGACTTTGAATACCTAGAAATTGATCCACCACATTAGAATTCATCAAGTTGAGCCTATACGTGTACAAGGAATGACTCAGGTCCTAGCTTAAGATATAGGACGTTATAGTCGGGTCCATATCCAACACCTTGATTAATGATTTAAGGGTGTTGTTCTTTTCTTTTTGACATATTCAAATCTTCAACAATATTTGACAACCACATTTGTGAAAATTGACAATCATCCATTTAAGACGATTTTTTTTTTTTGTGTCATTGATGATGTAAATGAGGGGTTCAATAACTCTATAAATAATGTATCAATTCCTCATTCACAATCACCCAAAAAACATGGAAAGAATGTAATAGAAATTAATCCACTTGCTATCTTCTATTGTCTATGACAAAATAAAATGGGTGTAATACTGTAGTAAGTTGTACCAAGTAAAATGGTGGTGTTATATTTTAAAGTGTTGTAGTCTGTTGACATTATAAAATTGTAATAAATAATATTATATTGCTCTTTTAGGTATTATATTTTAACCCATTAAAAAATTTAATGTTGTTTTTACTCTCTTAGAGCCCATTTGGGTTGACTTATTTTAAGTGTTGTTTAGCTAAAATAACTTTTAAACAATTTTCGTATTTGGATAAGTTAAAATGTTCTTATAAGCATTTAGTTTTAAGCTAAAATGATAAAAATAAATCAAAATCCATATTTTAAAAATTTAACTTATTACTTTTGATTTATAAGTCAAAAATGAAAAGGCAATACAAACATAATCTTATTCTTGCTATTAAGAGTGAGTATAATTTGTGGTTGGGGTTATTCATTCCCAAAAAACACAATATATTTGAACATGATATGTTTCATCCATCTCATTTTATGTGACATCCTTTGACTTGGTATGGTGTTTAAGGAAAAAATAAGACTTTTGAAACTTGTGTTTTAAAATAATTTTTACATATTTATGTGGTTGAGAATTATTTCAATAAAGATAAAAGAAAAATTTTTAAAGTTAAATTATTTCCAATTAATGTAAGGTGTCATTCTTTTTGGAACAAACTAGAGGGCAATACACATATTAATCAGTATGTAACAATACCACTACCTAATAGCTAATACAAATATGTGCATCAATGTACAATAGTAAATGTTGCATTAGCACAAAATATCTAATATATATTGAACATGATACACTATTATTACATATACCCAATAGTTCTTCCTTATTAATAAGTATTTAAAATTAAAATAATTAATCCGCGAGATTACTAGCAAATAGATAAAATAAAATAGTCCTATAGAAATAAGAAGAACTAAAATAAAGCCTAAACAGGTTAATAGGACCCTGTTGAGCATAACACAAAATAAAAACAAAAGAAAAAAAAAGAGCATCTAAGTTTCAAATTCTTCATATCCTAGAACCTTTGACTTGATATCATCTCAAACATCTGCAAGCTCTCACCATGTGCTATGAAATAGATGTAATGACCTCGAAGGTCATTTTTGAAATTTTCAAAAAATTATTATTTTGCCTTTCTCAAAAGTTGTCTTGGATCATTTTTGGTTGAGTCTAAAAGTCATCAGATTTTTAAAAATCTTGTAAAAAGTTGGAGTTTTGCTAAAGAAAGTGTTTTTAAAGGCTTAAAGTTCCAAATTTTGAGTTTTATGATCATTTTGAGTTTTGAGTATTGAAATTCAATTATGTGAATTCCATCAGCTCTAGAATGCAGAATTCTGCCAGGAGAACTTACAAAGCTAAATTCAGAGTTAAAATAAAAATTTTGGACCTAAAGTTGCATTTTCAGTTGATTTTGGATCATAGTTTGACTTTGGTTAACATTCAGAGTTTGGAAGCTCAAATCAAAATTCTGACAATTTCAATGGTTCTGGGTGGTGAAACTAACACTAGAAATGATTTCGTTGTAATTTTTAAATCTTCCGAGGTTATATTCAGTATTTGAGTCCTAAACTAGTTTAATCAATTTTTTTTGGATTCTGGACCAAAGAGGTCCCGAATTCAAACTTTGAGGGTTTCATTGAGTCTGGAACATCATTTCTAGTAGAGTTTCATGTCTCGTTTGTGTTCAAAGAGTTCTGAACAAATCCTGAGAATCCATTTCTTGACTTGTTGTGTTGTGTAATTGTTGTATTAGGTGTAGGGGGCCTAGTGCTCCGAGTTCACGGGGTATCTCTCCGCGTCCGTAGGGTATATCTCTCCATTCGCGGAGTGTAGGGTCTTCAAACCTCTGCGTTCATAGAGGTGGGTCTGCGTTTGCGGAGTGCTGCTCCTTTGGGTCTCCATGTTCGCGGATAAGGCTCTGCATTTGCGAAGCATTAAATGATGTCTGAACAGTAAACTCTTTTAAAATATCGAGATTAGCCATTTTTTTTATCCTTTTTAATATTCTAAGCTTCATTTTTTGGAGATTTTTTAAGGTTTTTCAAGGTAAATCTATTGGGTAACTATTTTCAAGCCTATTTCTTTAATTTTCATTGATTAAATTGTGATTTTAACATAGAATTTTTGGATTTTAATTAGAGAATTTAGGGATTTCTCAAACTTTGATTCCTAATGCCAAATTGATGATTTAAAATGGTTCCGGTCGATACATGATCCATGTGAGGCCCCCATGGGTTTCAGTCTGAGTTTGTTAGACGATGTGTATCGTAGGATAGACATGCAACACAATTATTTGATATTGCATCACATTATTTATATTTCATGACATTCACTCCATCTCATATGATTTACTTCTTTTATATTATTATATGTATCACATGTGAAATTGTGAATACATTGATATTGCTATTGATATTGGAGATTTATTTTATTATTTGACCTGTGGTACCTGTTGAATATTTTGAGATATTATTCTATGAGATGCATATATATTTATTCGTGTATATTGTATTATGTTGAGACTTTTCTGAGTGTAGGTGTGTAGTTTGGTGGTTGAAAATGAGTACTTGTGTTCTTCATTGCTTTACTTTAGGTTAGTTTTCATTTGATGAGTACTTAGTTGTTTGGTATTCACCCTTTCCTACATTTCTTGTAGGTTGTAAGCCTGATCCTTCTTGCTAATCTTCTTATTTCAAGATTGAGCTTCATGATCACTTATGAGGTAGTTGTTTCTCTCTTCAGCAGGCCTTCGAGGACTCTACTTTTATTTTATTCTATTTGAGGATTAGACATTGAGACTTTTATTCCATTTGAGTATTCTTATTATTAGGGGCTTGTACATGTGACTCTAGTTTTGGGATGGTTGTGGCTATAGATTTTTCTTTGCTTATCTATCTTATTAGACTGTTTATCTTCTGCTTTGTTATTATTTTGGGTTGTATAGTGTTGGGCTAACTCGCTTTGGCGGACTAGGTGAGTGTCATCACACCTGAATTTTGTGTCGTGAAAATTTGGTATCAGAGTCTCAGGTTCATAGTTTCATATGTGTACAAGTCCAGTCTAGTAGAGTCTTGAGAATCGGTGCAGAGATGTTTGTTACTTATCTTTGAGAGGCTCTGAAGACTATTAGGAAACTCTCTTTTACTTCTTTCTAATCAATTTGTGTGTAGGCTTTATTTAAGTGTTAAGTGGTTGTGTGTCCTTTTGGTAGATGTCTAGGACTAGAGCTACATCAGCTTCTGAATGAGGGGAGGCAACCCTCAAGATTGCTTTTGAGACCCCAGCTAAGGGTAGGGGCTGATCTAAAGGTTGAGGTAGAGGTTGGGGCCGAGGGGTAGCACCAATGTGAGATTATAAGTGGGGTATCTCCCCCGAGCTAGCTATGAAGCCTAGAGAGGAGCAGGTTCATCAGGACTATGTTGTAACACCACTACTTCAAGATACTCTTCTAAGAGTTTTGAGTGTACTCGAGACCATAGGGCAGGCATGTAGCCTAGCTGATACATCTGGTACTTTACAAAAATAGGTTAGGGTTCAGCCTCAAGACCAAGAGCAGACCCTCTTGGTTTGGATACAGGTGGAGAAGCCACGAAAATCTCCTTTTATTGAGATCCCTCTTGTAGTTTCCCTTATGGATAATGAGCACCGCAGATATAAAAGGTTTAGGAAGATGGAACCACCTCAGTTTCAGGGTAGGAAGATCAAGGATGCATATGAGGTTTTGACTATTTACCAAAAATTACTTGATGTTGTGGGGTTGGCAAACACTCATGGGGTAGGATATGTTACTCTCTAGCTCCATGGACCAGACAGGGAATGGTAGAGGACTTATTCAGGATCTCTTCTAGTTATATCTCCCCCGATGACTTGGGAGATATTCTCTAGTGCCTTCTATCTCAAAGTTGTTCCTTGGAGTGTCTATGAAGAGAGTTGTCTAAGGTTTGAGAGTTTGAGACTAGGAACTATGATAGTTTTTAAGTATGAGATTCATTTTTTCCAGCTAGCTCGACATGTTACGGCTATTCTTCCCACTGAGGTGGAGAGAGTTCATCGGTTTGTGAGAGGGTTAGCATATTCCATTAGGCAGGCAGTGTTTTGGGTGTCTAGAGATGAATTTATTTAGTTGTTAGTGTTTCTAAGGAGGCAGAGCTCATGCAGAGAGAGGAGTTTGGGGACCCCAAAAGGGTCCGTACATCTGGACAGTACTCGGGAGCCTCATCTGGAGGATGAGGTATGGCTAGGAGAGGTGGTTCATTTCTACACTGTTGGGTTCATGTAGCTATGCTGGATTTTAAGAGAAGGCAAGGTCCTTGTGATTCATACAAATCAAGCCATAGCTCTTCTAGTTCACAACAGAGACCTACGGGCTGAGGTAGCTACATCATCTCTCTTGTTCCTTTACAGTAGCTGTCCATACCTAGGTCATGTTATGGATGCAGATCTATAGATCATATGGTTATATAGTTCCCTATGCAAACTTATTATGGGCTCCACTATTCTTACTCACAGTACTGGTCAGAGATTCAATACCATCAGCTAGAGGTACAACCCTGTAGGCTAGGGGTCAAAGTAGGGGTCATGTTTACAGAGGTGTACACACTGGGGGCAGAGGAGCAAGTGATGATTCCACTCATTCAGGTGGTAGAGGGGAAACTTCTACTAGTGGAGGATGGGGTGGCCATTGTTATGCTTTACCAAGTAGACCCCAAGGTGGAGGCCTGTGATGTTGTGATAACACGTATTGTTTTGGTTTGTCATTGCCCTGTATCTGTGTTATTTAATCCTAGCTCAACTTATTCATATGTGCCTGCATATTTTTCCTAGTGGTTCCAGGTGGTGAAACTAATGCTAGCAATGGTTTCATTATAATTTTTAGAGCTTCAAAGGTTATTTTGAGTATTTGAGTCCTAAACTACTTTAAACAATCTTTCTTAGGTTCTGGGTCAAAGAGTTTTGACAGTTCCATTGAGTCCGAATGTCACTTCTAATAGGGTTCCATGTCTAGTTTTTGTTCACATGATTTCAAATTAATCCCGAGGGTCCATTTCTTGGCTTGTTGTGCTTTGAATTTGTTGTATTTGGTGCAAGTTGCCTAGTGCTCCGCATTCGGGGTATATCTCCGCGTTCACAGAGTGTGGAGTCTCCAGACCTCTGCATTGATGGAGGTGAGCCCGTGTTCATGGAGTACCCAGTTCCCTAGCCTCTGCATTTGTGGAGTGCTGCTCCATTTGGTCTCCACATTTGCGGAGCATTAAATGAGACCTAAACTGTGAGCTCTTTTGAAATATCAGGATTAGTCATTCTCCACTATTTTTAATATTCTAAGCTTCAATTTTTGGAGATTCTTCAAGTTTTTTCAAGGTAAATCTATTAAATAACTATTTTCTAACCTATTTCTTTAATTTTCATTGATTAAATTGTATTTTTAACTTAGAATTTTGGGATTTTAATTGGAGAATTTAGGATTTCGCAAACTTTGATTCCTAATAAATTGATGATTTCTTGCTCATTTTAACTCCTTTTTTAAATGGTTTTCACCATTGGAATCCTTATTACTTGGGGAATATTTTTACGTATTAATTTTCATATTCCGCTACTTTTTCCAGAATGGGATATTTGACCATTTTACCCTTTTGCCCATATTTTAATTTGAGTGTCATTAGATTCGTTACGTGATTGTGATGCTATATTTGAATAAATTTTTGTGATTCAGAGTTTTGTAGAAAAGGAAAAACTTTAGATTTGACTTGATTCGAGACTTTAGGCAAGTAGATTTTTAACTTTTTTGTAAGTATGATTGAACCTTGTATGCTTCTATGTATATGAAAATGGGTGATTTGAGACTTGAATTAGGATAGAATTGTATTATTGTAGGCTTCGATCATGGGAATTCGGTTTGGGTAATTGTAAAGTTGTGAATCCTTATATTTTTGCCATAATTATGGGAATTGTGAATTATTTGATGTTAACATTGAGGTTGTGACGATGTTAGAGTTGTGTTGTGAATACTTGTGTACTTGTGAGTAACTCAGTTTTAATTATTGAAATACATGATTCATATTGACATTTTGCATACTCTATTTTAATGGACATGTCTACTATGTTTATAATTATGTGCTTGTGTAAGACCTGACCTAGGGGCTTAGTCATCAACGACGAATGAGATACTCGAAGGCACCTCACCCAAGCCATCTCAAACATCTTAAGCATTTACAGATATTAAATAAAAGCTTTTGCGAAAAATTAAGAGAAATGGGCTATGGGCTATTTTTAACAATGAAGAAACATTAAAAAGCAGTGAAAATAATTAATATTCATTTTGTCTATAGGCAAACCAACTACTACATAGACGGAAGGAATTGATACGATCAGTTTCCATCAAATAGAAAAGAATCCATAATAAAACAACATAGAATGTAAAAGCTTCAATAGGGCCATAAATACATCATCTCAAAATAATATTAAGATACATGATAGAATGAAAGGTGGAAGAGTCCGAAGCTAAGGCTTTACAATGAATAACAAAGCCTGTCTTGAATATAAAATACTAGCCACGAACCGATGGAGGTGTGCTTTTCCCTACATGGTTAAATCATGTAGGCAAAATATGTGTTAGTACTTTTGGAATGTACTATGTGAGGTGCAATGCAATGCATAAAATTGTAATGCCATCATTCATAAATATAACGTATACACAGTAAATAAGATCAATGTAAACTCATGCATGAAATAAAGAGATGACTCAATATGAATGAGAATAAATACATGAGAAAACATAAGTAATTGAATCACATCATAGAATCATATACTTATGGGAGTAAAAACTGACATATAATACCATGTGAGCTATTACATAGAATCCAACTTAACCCTCTATGTTGGCACGTGGAGACCACTTGTCGGGAGCTCTGTCAACATTGAATGCATCATAATAACATAAATGGCCTAGGTGAATGCATCAACCCCCTTCGTGAAGTGTTCCAGAAAGTCCCCCGAGAGTTCGTGTTGAAAGTTAGCCAAGGCATAGTACACGGCCACTTGTACGGAAAGTGAGCCAGTAGAAGGCCATTGTAGCTCCTCTGTGAAGCACTGTTTTACAGTTAAATGTCTATTTCATTAATGGTTAATTCGTAATTTAATTAATCCCTAAGCCCCTTTTAGGCATCCTAAGGTCCCCTAAACCCCCTTAACCTAACCCTAACCTTTTTTCATCCATTCTAAGCCTCCTCATTACACTTTGAAATTTCCTAAATTCTCTTGACCTCCATTGTTGAAGCTTGAAGAATTTTGGGGAAGACAATCTTTGCTTGCTTGATTTTGCAATTCCTTTGGTCTATTGAAGGTATGTGGGATTTGATTCAAGGATTTTCTTCCATCCTTGAAGACCCAAGAACCCT
>JBCEWC010010896.1:0-17206 GCA_038996855.1 Solanum aculeatissimum
TGATGCTATGATGGCTTGATCGAGGGTCTTCGGGTCCTCTTTCGCCATGTCACATCTAGGCCCCTATCCGGGTCGTGGCGTATGCCTATTGGTGATATGCTGAAGTAGGTGTAGCATCTTGTACAAAAATGGAGCAAATAGCTTTTGCTAATGGTTGTTGAAGCTAAAGTTATATGTGAAAAAGAAAGAGGGAGTAATAACATTGCAGGCTTGCAGCTGCTGAAATTTCTTTAGGTGTTTAGGGTTGAAATGGGTATGGGATAGTTCAGTTAACTCAAACTGCTCATTTGGGCTGATTCACGTGGGCCTCTAATTAAGGTATCCTTGGACAAATTTGGCAGCCCAAATAACTGAAAGTTTTTGGGGTCTTTTCCTTCTTTTAACTAACTTACTTGAGCTTCTTACTTACTAATCAATATAATATATGTTATACGATTAAAGTGAAATTTAGACATAAAAGTAATTACTAATATTGTGAAATTCACCGTTAACAACTTTAAACATCATAGGTATAAATGTCGAGTTATAATTAATTTTTTATGTATAAAATTTGAAATAAAGTAATGATAATTGATTTTAAACAAAATAGTACTACGATAATAATAGTAATTCTAATAATAAGAAATGTAACGTTGAAAGTGGTAAAAATAAAAATAAGAAAATTAAAGTAACAGTAGTAATAGTATCTAATAGATAATAACGGTAATAATAATAATGAACAGAAATAGTGTTGAAACATAAAGTATCCAACTTATAGTAGTTTAGAAGCTCGAGAAATAAATTAGAAGAAAGGAGAGAAAAAATTGGGTGTCAACAAATAGAACGCTAGTGGAAATTAGAAGAGCAATATTGCATCTGGTCTAGTGAAAAACTTTTGGGCTGAAGCTGTCAACACGTCTTTTTATGTAACAAACAGATGTCTTATCAGGTCCCTTAAAAACAAGACCCCTTATGAACTTTTGTTTGGAAGGAAACCTAGTATCAGTCATCTAAGAGCCTTTAAATACAAGTGTTTCATGAGCATCAATGGCAAGAAAGATGTTGGAAAGTTTAACTCAAAAAGTGACGAAGGTGTTTTTGTTGGATACTCTACCAATATCAAATCCTAGAGTGTATAACAAAAGGACCCTCTGTATAGAAGAAAGTGTGGATGTCATTTTTTATGAGTTTTGAAACATGGACAGCCTTGATGACAAGGATGATTCTAATATGGAAGAGTTACTTCAACTCCGAAAGGACGACCTTATCAATGATCCCTCAACTGATATTGCTTCTCAAAATAGAGATATGAATGATGATGGAGATATTGATAAAGAGCTCACAAAGGGACCGAATATTTCTTTCAGAGAACCTGAAGAAGATGATGATGGTCATGATCGAACTTTAGACATTGTTCAACATGAAGGAGAAGATAATCCTGAGGCTACAAGAAGTCAAAGTCAACATACAGAAAATATGTTTAGATGGAAGCATCAGTCCTCCCATCCTATGGACAATCTGGTCTCTCATTTAGACTCTGGAATCCAAACCATGTCCAAGATAAAAAATCTAATGTCATTTGCTACATTTATTTCCTCTATTGAACCTAAGAATGTTAAGGAAACCCTCAAGGATGCTGACTGGGTGAAATCCTTGCAAGAAAAGCTACATCAATTTGTTCCTCACCTTTATCAAATCTATCAAGAAATTAGTCAATGATTTAACCACAACAATTGCCTTATCTATGTCGTTAGCTTTTCGCCTTTTTGAAGGACATCCATAAATAGAACAAGAGGTCCTTGCTGTTCCAGTTTGGAATTTGGAGAGTGAGCTTGGTGAACTCCCTAACGTAGTCATGAATGTAAGAAGTTTGTTTCAACTCCTTCATCTTTCTACGGGATTCAGTACATAAACAATGAAATAGAACTAAGGAGTTGGAATAAGATAGTCCACAAAGGCAAGAAAACAAGCAAAAACATTGAAAGAAAGAACAGGATGTTAAGTGAATGTTTTAATGATTAATAAACTGATTCGAGGACCAGGTCGTGGATCAGGGTGAAGTGTAGAAATGCATATGGAATACAACTGTTAGAGCTGTCTTGGTTGGTGAAATATAACCCTCATCGTACTGAAGGACTAGCGGTCCGTGCGATGTCTTCATTGCAGTATAAAATGAGCTTGTTCAAGGAATAAACATATCTTTTGGAAATGTTATATACTTGAACATTTTTGTTGCTCCAATAGTTCTCTCTTCGCTTCTTGTGTGAAGATACAACTACTGCGTTTGAGGGACTTGATAGAAGGTGACTATAACTTTATTCTATATATGTAGTGTACTATGTTGTAACTTGTGAGATTACTTCCTAGTCTATAAAGGAACGTTGATCATTGTTCTTATTTTATTTGAAAGTTGCAAGACCTCATTAGCTGAGTAAATCTTTGAGGTGCGGTGGTGTAGTAGTCTAACTTCATCTAGGTGGTGAGAGTGTAGACTAGTATTGTTTTATTGCTCATAACTTGTAGTTAGGGTTGCAAGTGGAAATGGTGAGAAGGTGAGACAAATAAACTGTGTGGGTTGTATTTGACTACTTTGTCCATTCATTTAGTGGATTTTGAGAGTTGTAAATCCTGATGGATAGGTCGTGGTTGTTCCTCCCTTGAGAAAGAAGTTTTTCCCCATAAAATCTTTGTGTTTTGACTCCTTGTTGTTCTTCTCTATTTATATTCTATTATATCGCTTCAAGGGACTTAGTCCCTTACTGTTGCGGACAAATATTTACTCAACACAGGAGTTTTGGAAGGCAAGTGCTAATTGTTTTTTGTATTCCAAGTATAAATTTCAATGTTTGTTGTCCACAAGGACTTTTATAAATACATAAAATATTCTTGTAATAATAAAATTGAAAATCCCCTTGAAAAATCCTATACAAGCTGCCTAAACAAAGAGGAAAAAGGTTGGTAAAAAACAAGTCAACTAGTTTTCTAAAATGGCAAAGATGTCACTTTTATGGGCTGCATTATTGTCTCTTGGACCAGCTGTTGCTGAAAGCGACCCTCCAAGGGCATTAAATGATCTCATGCTTGTCCAAATAATCTTTCAAGGTTGGGAATAGATTGGAACACAAAATTAGAATTGTGGAATTTAAGTATGAATCTACCCCATCTCCAAAATTATAGAAAATTAATATAGACGCATGCAGGGCGGTACATGTGTTCTTCATTGAACATTCATTTAGTAAAACAGTAACATTTACTCCAGAGCCAATACTAGTCTCAGACTTGAACTATGACTGCTTAAGAAAAAAATTATCATTGGTTACACACAATAATCAAGATGTTGACAAAAACTTTAATAGCCATCACATTATGGCCTTGTGCTATCCTGATTTTCATAAGTATTTTTTTGAGCAAGCCCATTCTCATAGAAAGAGACCTATTTTCACACTCACATAGGTGAAAACTTTCAAAGGTGCTCCTGTAATTCTAACATCTCAATCATACAAGATACAAACTTTCACTAAGAGTTCAAAGACTCAACCTCCACAAAATATTACAAAATAAATTATAAGATCTTTATTCTGCAAGTTGGATTTTCTCATATATGATTCAGAAATTAGCTGCTTTAATCTCATCTCCTTCGATGTGCTTCAGACCCTTTTTTGGCTAAGGCCTTAATTTTTGAATCTACAAGATTTAACACAATTAGTAAATAATATACCATTGATCAATATGATCACACAATATTGTATTTTCTCCTTATAATATGAATTTATCATTATAATAATGACTTTTGTACTTTACTAATAATATTTTGGTACTATCATAATCAAATAAAATTAGAAAATTTAATTTCTCAAAGAAAAGTGTTTGATATAATAAAATTAATTTAATTTTTTACTAACTAAAGAAAAGAAATATTTCACTTCAACATCAATGGGTATAGTTAGCAAATAATAATTTACTTTTCTCATTTTCAACAAATGTCATCAAGTTTTCTCATCCAGTTTTCTCGTGCATGTTATGTACTTTTACTACAAATACAATATCAAATCAAGTTGTCAGCCACATATCTTATATTTTTTAGGCTAGCAAACTCTATCTTTATTTGTCACATAATTAAATCAAAAGGAGTTGCAAGACTCACACAGCCAACAAAAATGTATTTTCACAATTATTTCAACATAATGTGAATTGTCAAGAAAAATTCAACCACATGTTTTATGGTATTTTTCATGAAAATAATGAATTTTTCTCACCCAATATGTCATGTAAATATGACTACTTAATATGTTTCTCATAATTTGATTATAACTCTAATGTTAGAGCCAAAAATCATTCAATGTGTCACAATCTAAGCTAGACCCTAGGTGTGACTTGGCGAATGAGATCCGTGAGAAAATACCAAACTAGCCTTCTTAGCATATCATAAGAATTCATAGGTAATGAATAAAATACATAAGTGAAAGCTAAGACATAAATATAAAGTTGTAGCAAAGAAGTATGAGAAGTATTGAAATCATAAAATCCATATATCATGTCCAACAGGCCGCTAAGTAATAAAGTAGGTGGGGAATAAGACATGTCCCTAGCTCAGCCTCAATGAAATAAAAGATAATGTTAAGACAACTCAACCATAACATAAAAGCTAGAAGATTGTAGTTTCCATCGTCGAAGCATGAGGACTCACCCAAATAGCCTCTGAAGAAAATTTGAGTCTAGCCATGATAATGGGGAGGAGGATAGTCACTTGTCCTTACATTATGATATAATATAGTCATAAAGTATGTTCTAGTATTTTTTTAATGTACTAAGTATGCGAACATGCAATACAATAATATACACAAGATGCATGACTAAGTGATTCATGAGCAAGGGATTAAGTAGAACAAAAGTAAGAAATGAATCAACATACCAATATACCATGAATAAACTGATGCATGATAACATAATGAGCCATTCATATATGAAAAGACATCGTAACTGACAAGACCAAGTGAGCGATAACATGGATTCCCAGTGTGGCCCCTACATAAAAAAGAGGAGAGTCTATTTGCCAAGATAAAACTCTGTATACATAAGCTATGTGGATCCATTGGCAACCCATAGTATGATTCATAAATCCTACAATGGAACATATTTATGGGAAAATGAGAATTAGTACTATGGGTCATGCCTCAACCATGTGTGTTCCCTAATCCCAGGGTCCTCTTGGTGCTAAATCAATATCCCATGAAATACATAATATAGTCTTGAAATCATATTTGTCAAAAATCATCATAATCCATACTTGTTAGATAATCATAAGCTTGATCAAAATCTCATAGTTTATAAATTCATGCATAGGAGTAGCTTATTTCATACCTAGTGTAAGGTGGGAGGTGCACTCCCATAATTAGTACACCGGTCATAAGGAGTGTAAAGTGGGAGGTGCGCTCCCATCATCAGTACACCATCCATATGAGTGTAAAGTGAGAGGTGAATTCCCATCATTAGTATACCCTTCATAAACATACTAGGATTCTAGGTCATCTTTTAGGATCCTAAGTCTCTCCTAGGGATCTTAGGTCACCTTCAAGGATCCTAAATACCCTATTCATAAGTTTACTTGAAATATAGTACATGCATAATCATGATCATATGAGGTAAAGTAGGAGGATAGTATGGGTTTACATTCCATAAGCTTAAAATAATAAAGGTAGGATAGATTTATGCATAATTAGTGAATAATGATGAAAATAAGTTGGGCTCCGTGGGTGAAGGGTACCCATGAATAGAAATCTACATACCTTGATGAAGAATTCGAAAGAACTAAGATAAACTTATCTTGAACTTGGTAGGTCTTCAATGGATTCTTCAATTTTAGTAGAGAGGAGATTTTGAGAGTGAAATTTGGAGAGTGAATTTGCAAATTCAGGTTTTGAGTGTGAATGGAAGACTTAGAATGGTTAGTATAGTTAATGAAGGGTATTTTCATCCAAGATATGCCCAAAATACCTTGTTAGGAGTGACGAAAATGACTCAAATACTCCTAGTTATGCAACAACCCAGAAAATTTTGAACCTTATAATATTGATTGAGGGCTGAATTGAACCTACCATGGTTGGTTAATGAGCTTTATGAGTCTATCTTGAGTGGTCGTACTCAAAGCAATCACATTGGTTAAATTTTGGCTCGATGTCTTGTGGAAGGACTGACTTTAAATGGTCATATATATTAGCACAGACAAAACTGGGAAGGACATGACCTATAAAATTGAATCTCTTTGATTTATCTTTCCAACACACTTGGTTTCACTTGATTCGGAGTTCGGATGAAGATGTTATGGCATTTTTGGTGAGGATGCCTACAGGGAATCCATTTCTGGAATTTTTGGAGAAGGCACTGCCTCACGGTAGCCTCACGGGCTGTGTGTCACCTCATAGTCCATGAGTCATCCCGTGTGACCTATCACGAGGTGAGCTAAGGTGTTTCAGGATGTCCTTGACCTAAGGATTGGTTCTATGTATAAGGTTAACGTTCCGAAAATTGCGTCAACGAGAAGGTGGGGTTCACGGACCGCGTGAGGCCTTATGGGTCGTGAACCAGTCCATGTGAAGTTACCAGCTAACAGATAAGGCCCTGGACCATGTGAGGCTCCACGGACTACCTCACGGTACGTGGAGATGTTCGTATGCTTGCGGGAGAGAAAATTTTCTAAGCATGGGATTACCGTCTCGGGTTATTGTCGATGAGATATTCTTCAAGTGTGGCTTCATGGGGGAAGCTCACAGTCCGTGTGACCCCTCACGGTCCGTGTAGTTGACCGTGTGGGTGTTGTTCTAATTTTTACTGTCCATTTTTACTTACGGGTTATGGTATTCAAGTGTAGCCTCACAGTGGAGCTCACGGGTCGTGAGTCACTACATGGTCTGTGTAGCTGACTTTGTAGGTGATGTTTCAAATTTTCCTTACTCGTTCTATTAATGGTTTGATTGTAATATTTGATTGTTCCTAAGGACGTTTCAGTCTTCCTAAGCGCTCTTATGGATTATTCGTATTATGAGTTTAATTTATGAATTCTAATTGCCCATGCTACTCTTATCATTATTCATGGGATTTGCATTAATGAGCATGGTATTGTGAAGCTTTTGATATGGGCTAAGTCCCAAATATGGTTATGACTATGATTTTGAATAAGTATGGGTTACGACAAAAATGTGATCACATAATGTCTATGATTTGGCTCTTTGAGCAATTATAGGTGTTTACACCAATATTATTTGATTTGAATGAGCTATTCCTGTGCATTGGTCTTTGCACTTAATACTTGAACTCTTGTTTGGCTTTTTAGCCTAAATATGAAAAGACATGAATTATGTTTTGGCCTTTTAGCCCAACCTTGCATTACATTGATTTGAAAGTAATTATCCTTTATTTGAAAGCATATATATGTATATGTATGATGTATCATTATTGGTCTTCCGTCTATGGTTTGGAGAAGTAGTTTTAGGATCTGTTAGTGGTTCCGTTCTGTCTCTCTTTTCTTTTCGGATTTTGAGGATGACCAGAGTGTTGTAGCACTAAACCACTACCGTTCCTTAGATTGTGAGATGACGACTTAGCACCGAATGGGATTGGAGTAGTAAGTGGGCTATCCCCAAGGGTTCCACTCCTTTCTCTTGAACTATATGCCAGCATAGGGTATGATAACCCTTACCAAAATCACTGGGTCGTAAGGTATGGTTACAATATGATATGATATGGAAATCCTTATGAAATTACCGAGTTGTAAGGAAAGTGGCCATCACAATGAAATGATCGGGTTGTAAGGTGTGGTGTAGATTACCTTTGGTAAGTAATCGTCTCTCGTCCGATGGGAGGCCTTATCGGGTGGATTTATGTTGTAGCTCACATGGGTTTGAGATGTTGGTTATGGTCACATCCCCTCTATATATGTAAGAATTTTGGCGTCGCATGCATCATGGATTTCATGGAATATTGATATACTATCCTTTCCTATACTCTCTTCCTATATATATGTGCCCTTGACATCTAACATTGGTTTTCAAGTTGGTCATGTTCATATGCATTGCATACCCGCATACTTAGTGCATTCGATGTACTAACCCATATTCTTCATCTATATGATCTAATCATGTAGGGACCGCAGTTGACACCTATCCACTTTTGGACTGTTAGCTTGGTGATTTCAGATTATTTCTAGTGGTGAGCTCTTTATTTCAAGGGCAAGACCCACCTCCCTGTATCTTATGTTTTGTTATAACATTTCTAGCTTATGAATTGAGGGTTAGCCCAAGTTATGTTGTGGCCCCCGTATTATTATATGCAAAGGCATGGTTGGACATATCAGAATTTATTATACGCTAGTACTATATGCTTATTTGAGATGTTATGACTATGTTATGTTTTGGTCATGGCTATGCTTATGTTATTATGATTTGTTTTAATGAGAATGTGATTATGTGGAAAGTCCCAAGCCCCTTCTTACCCCCATAGCTTGAGTCATACTTACCCACCCCTTAGAACGTACTTTCTATGTGCTATGTGATTCATGTAAATCCTCTTCCCAATGACATCTCTATAGCTTGAGTTCAATGCCCCGAAATCTATTAGAATTATGTTCTCCTTGTTATATTACGCGCTTCCGAACCAATGATGTGTAAGTTGATGGTAAGATGGATTGATTGAGGAATTTTGGGTACTCTTTCACCATTCACATCTAGCCCCTACTCACGGGTCGTGACAAATTAAAACCTTAAACTTAACTTGGATGGATCCCTCCAAGAAATCCCATTATAACCCATGGTGAGCACCAAGGGCCGTGGTGTGGTTTGAAGTGAGAAAGGGTGGCTTGGCCTTGGTTGGGTGCCATTTACGAGACCCTTCACTACTCATCGTGGGAATCATGACTCATGAAGGGTGACGTGGTGGATCACCACCCAAGACACCCCTCAAATCCTCTATGTAGTGCCACCACGATACCCCTTCACTAGTCATGGTTAGCATCGGAGCCATAAAGGATTCTTTCGTGGGACACCCTTGCCAATTTTTGGAAATTTTTACTTCCATGAATTGTTTTCAATCTTTAATGCATGGGGCCTTAAAACATCTCTCCTTTGAGATCATTCTCCTTGAATGAGAGGAGAATTAACTCGAGTAGAGTAAAATGAATATCAACAATCCAACATTAGTGATAAAATGCAATTTAAACATCAAAATCATAAAATCTTCAACCTTTTTCAATGAAAATCATTCTTAACCAGTTTCATGAGTGTGCATGCATGTATCATGACATAAAAATACTGAAATAAAAGGATTTGGACCATTTAAGCAGGAATGACGTAATACCTTAGGCTTGAGTAGAGTGAAAAAGGTAAGGATATCATCACATCATGTTCGACTCTACTTCCCATGTAGAACTCTCAACTTGTTGGTTCCTTCAATGGATTTTGATATAAGCAACATCCTTTTTCTATAGCCCCTTTACCTGTTGATCTAAAATCTCAACTGAAATCTCTTTATAAGTCATATTTTCTCCAATATCGACATTCTCCAAAGGTACAATAGAGCTCAGATCACCTATGAATTTCCTCAACATGGACACATGGAAACCTGGATGAACTATAGCCATCCCCGATGGCAAGCCCAACCTATATCATACTTTGCCAATTCACTCTAAAACCTCATAAGTCCTTACATATTGAGGACTTGATTTACCCTTCTTATCAAACTGTATCATACCCTTCATGGGTGAAACCTTCACATACATCCAATCCCCTGCATGAAACTCAAGATCTCTCTTTCAATTATTAGAATACAATTTTTGGTGACATTGAACTACCTTCAACTTGTCGCTTACGAGCTTCACCTTCTCTATAGAATCCAACACTAGATCAGGCCAAATCAATGCTATCTCACCAAGTTCAAACCAACCCATTGGTGATCTACACCTTATCTCGTACAAAGCCTCAAACGATGTCATCTTAATACTAGTATATTAACAATTATTGTAAGTAAACTCAATAAGTGGTAGATGATCATTCCAATTACCCTTAAACTCCAATACACAAGCCCTCAACATGTCCTCTAAGGTTTGAATAGTCCTTTTTCCCTATCCATCAGTATGAGGATGAAAATGGTGCTCAACTTTACCTTGGTACGAAGTCCTCTTTGAAATGACTTCTAAAAATAAAAAGAATGGGTACCACAATCTGATATGATGGAAAATGGAACACCATGTAATCTCACCAAATCCTTGATGTAAAACCTATAATAATCCTCGGGACTAAAGGAAGTCTTGGCTGGTAAAAAATGGGTTGCATTTGTCGTTCTATCCACGATCACCCAAATAGAGTCATATTGCTTCCATGTATGAGGCAAACCTGTCAAAATTATCATATTCATATTCTCCCACTTCCAAGTAGAAATTTAAATTTCATGGGCTAGGCCACCTGGCCTTTGATGTTTAACCTTCACTTATTGGCAGTTTGTTCACTCTGTCAGAAACCTAGTTATATCCTTTTTTATGTCATTCCACCAATATATCTCTTTCAAGTCTTGGTACATTTTGGTGGATTTGGGATGTATAGAATATGAAGAGTTATGGGCTTCCTTTAGAATCACATAACAGAGGCCATCAACATTTGGAATACATAACTTACCTTGGAAGTGAAGCACACCATCTCCCCTTTGTGAGAAAACCTCTACCTTTTTCTAGTAACCAGTTTCTTAAACTCCACCAACGTCATACCTAGGCCTTATTTTTCTTTCGTATCTACCACCATCGATGATTCAAACCTATTTTGCATATAGATGCCACCCTCATTAGAGTTATTCAACCTTACCTCCAATCATGTCAAATAGTGCACATCCTTCACTGACTATCTCTTTGCCTGATCAATATGAGCAACACTACCCATCAATAACCAATTAAGAGAATCGGCTACAATATTTGTCTTGCTAGGATGATACTCTACACTCATGTCATAATCTTTGAGGAGGTCAACCAACCTTCTTTGCCTCAGATTTAGGTCTTTTTAGCTAAATAGATATTGCAAACTCTTGTGGTTGATAAAGACATCAACATGCAACCCGTAAAGATAATGATGCAAAATTCAAGATTATGGGTTGGAAAATTTTCTTCATGTACTTTCAGCTGCCTTAAATCCTATGCTATGAACTTACCATTTTGCACACACCCCAAATTGATGCATGAAATATCACAATAAATCACGAATTTATCCAAACCTTTTGGTAGTGTCAAAATAGGAGTCAATGTAAGACGATCTTTTAAAGGTTGAAAACTTTTCTCACATTCTCCAACCATTAGAACTTCACTTTCTTTTGGGTCAACTATGTCGAAGGTGATGCAGTGGATGAAAACCCTTCAACAAGCCTTTGATAATACCCGACCAAACCTAAAAAGCTTATAATGTCCGAAGGAGACAATGGTCTAGGTCAATTCTTTACTGCCTTAGTCTTCTTTGGTACACTTTATTCCCATCACCAGATACCTCATGACTAAGGAATGCCACCTCTTTAAACCAGAACTCACACTCGCTGAATTTTACAAACAATTGTTTATCCCTCAAGGTTTGAAGTACAACCCTCAGATGACTTATATGCTCTTCCCTCACTATGGGAATATATCAAAATGTTATGTATGAAGAACACCATAAATGTATCAAGGTAAGTCTTGAACGCTCTATTTATTAGATCGTTGAATACCGCCAAAGCATTTGTTAACCCAAATGATATAACCATAAACTCAAAGTGACCATACCTTATTCAAAATGCCATTTTGGGAATGTCACACTCCCTTACCCTTAGCTAATGATAGCATAATTGGAGATCAATTTTGGAGAAGTGACCAACCCCTTGTAACTAATCAAACAAATCATCTATCCTTGGAAGTGGATATTTGTTCTTTATAGTAACTTTGTTTAATTGTTGGTAGTTTATGCACATTTTAATTGACCCATCCTTCTTCCTTACCAACAAAACAGGAGCACCCCATAGTGAAATACTTCGCCTAATAAAACTTTTTTCCAATAACTATTTCAACTGTTCTTTCAATTTCTTAACTCTATCGGGGCTATCCAATATAGAGGGATTGAGATGGTTTGGTTATCTAGGAGGAGATCTATGCCAAATTCTACTTCTCTTTTGAGAGGAATACAAGATAAGCCTTCGGGGGAAAATATCAGAAAATACATTAAAAATAAGAATTACCTCGAGAGTTGGAGTTTTGGAATTGGCATCCCTAACCCTTATGATATGGTAGATACACCCTTTAGAAATTAACTTTTGGGCTTTTAGATAATAAATTAATTGACCTTTTAATACGTAGTCAATATCAAGAATCAGATCATCACGGAATTGAAACATGACCCTAGGCACCTACAGTCTATGGAGGCATATGAAACGTGTAACCAATCTATCCCAAAAATAACATTGAAGTCAACCATGGCAAATCAACAAGGACATAAGGAATAACTTTATGTAACACCGACATAGGACAATTTTGATAGATTCTTTTCACTATAATCGGGAGTATATACTTAGAAAGGCTCTAGTAAGATTTCAGGACTCATATCAAACTTATTGTCTAAGAAAGGATTGACAAATGATAACCTGACACCTGAATCAAGTAATATATACACATTAAAGTTAAAGACTTTCAACATACCAGAAACCACATTGGGAGTCTCTTCCACCTGTTGCCTAGTATGAAGGGCATAAAATCAATTATTGTTTTGTGCACTACCTTGTGGAGCCCTTTTTTGACCTTGACCTCTTGGAGTAATTTGTCCTTGGGAATGACCTTTTTAACCATTATTTGCCACATTTGAACATTCAGATACCATATGGCCGATTCTACCACACCTATAGCAAGTACGGGAACCTACAAAACATCTTCCTCAATGATTTTTCTCACAAGTACAACATTTAGGAAAACCTTTTCCACCACCACCTTGAACCTTAAGGTATCACACCTTATCCTTGTCAAACCTTTGATTTTAAGCTTGAGATGACCCTTGACATTGAAACCTTTGACCTTGCTAAAAACAACCAATTCTATCACTTGATCCAACATTTGAGAACCCACCTTTAAAGTAGGCCCTCTTGGACTCTCTCATCATTCTTTCCTTGAGCTTACAACCTTGAATTTTCTCAGCATACATCATGAGCCAGGAGATGTTCATCTTCTTCGCAAGTAAAACAGTCTGGTATTCTTTGATAACTAACTTGGATATCCCTAATATGAACTTATTCATTCTGGCATAGGGATCAACAACAAAAAATGGAGCATATTTTGATAGTTTGGTGAACTTGAGGGCATACCCCCTCGCCATCATACTCCCCTATTTAAGGTTGATGAACTCTATCATCTTTGCCTCTTTAAGCTCAAGTGGGAAGAAGCGATCCAGAAATCCAAGCATGAAGACCTTCTAACTAATTGGACCTTTATTCACCCTCTCGAAATTTCATTGAGTGCCCCTTTGAGTTGATAAGTTGTCTGTCCTTCCTTTTCTTTTGAATATATTCCCATGATGGCTAACACTTTATACATTTCATCAATGAACTCTTGAGCATCCTTATCTAACCTTTGAACCATAGAACTCAGAAGGGTTTGATTAGGCAAAATATCTAACCCTATATGTTGGGGTAGGTACATGATGATGAGGATAAACCTCGCCTTGGTTGAATTGATTTGATACCTCTTGGGACAACACAGTAAAAATAGCTCAAAACTCAGCATGGGCCATTATTTCCCCCAAAGGGCGATGGGGAGCTTTGCCTCCTTCAAGTGGAACCTCTCCTAGCAAGGGTACTTTCCTTGAAATTGTTTTTTTAAAAAGCACAAAGAATAATTGTTAGAATTTGAAAGCCTTAGGATACGTTCTGCGACAACACATAAATCATGAGATAAGTAAAGATTAATAAAATACCTCATATATCCCAATTCATAGATATGGTGTGCTTCACACCTATGAATAAGACTCTATTTAAAACGGGATGTTGGACTCCCTAGGATACTTGAAAACCTTGAGCTTTGATACTAATGTCTTTCTAATTACGGGCAGTCCCACTCTTTTGGCTATAGCATTTCTATACAAACTCCAAATTGAGTGAAACCAGTAGCATTGCGAAGATAACTTAAAGAGATTTGATTTGATATTTAGCAGACCACATAGTTCAACCCATACCAAAAGTTATGATCTTTCAAATTTCACTGCTCAACCGGCCTTACAACCTCACCAGACGATCCGTTTTAAATCCGGCCCTTAGATACAACCCATGGCTACAAAAATTCAACTACGACCAGTTTAACATTAACCTTGACCAACCATTACACAATTTGAAAATTTTTGGATCGTTACATCATCTCCCCCTTGGGAACATTCATCCTCGAATGAACAAAACTACAACTTGAGGACAACAATCAAACAAGAGACATTTTTATCAAACTTAAAACGAATCATGTATCATTTCAAAAGTCCTTCAAAACTCATGTCAAAACATCACTTAAATCATTTTCGTGCTCATATAGGCATTCAATGTCATGAAACTCAAGAATTTAAAGAATTAGAACCATACAAGGATAGAACCTAGTACCTTAGGCTTGAGTAGATTGGAAGAGATAGGGGTATCGCTCCATCAGTCCAACTCCTTTACTGACATCGCACTCACTACGTCTTGGTTCGTCCAAAGCATCTTGACCGAAGCTACCTCTTTGTTTCGAAGCCGCTTCACTTGCCTATCAAAGATCTCAACCGGCACTTCTTCATAGGTCAAATTCTCTTCAACTATCACACCCTCCAAAAGTGTAATGGATTTAGGATCACCAACTAACTTCCTCAACATGGACACATGAAATACCGAATGAATGGAGCTCATGTCCGAAGACAAGTCCAACCTATAGGCCACATTGCCAACCCGTTCCACAATTTCATAAGGTACTACGTACCGGGGATTCAACTTGCCCTTCTTGCCAAAACACATGATGCCTTTCATGGGGGACACCATCGTATACACCCAATCACCAACATGAAATTCAAGATCCCTCTTCCTAATATTCGAATAAGACTTTTGGTGACTTTGACCTATTTTCAACCTTTTCCTAATTAACTTCACCTTTTTGATGGCCTCAACAACCAAGCTCGGGCCTAACAAGGCCGCCTCACCTATTTCAAACCAACCAACCAGAGATCTACATCTCCTACCATACGAAGCTTCAAATGGAGCCATACCAATGCTAGCATGAAAGCTATTGTTGTAAGCAAACTCAATGAGAGGTAGATGATCATCCCAATTTCCCTTGAATTTCAACACACAAGACCTTAACATGTCCTCCAAGGTTTGAATTGTTCTTTTGCATTGTCCATCGGTTTGAGGATGAAATCCGGTGCTCAACTGGACCTTAGTACCAAGTCCCTTTTCGAAAGACTTCCAAAAATGAGAAGTAAATTGAGTACCACGATCCGATATGATAGACCTTGGCACACCATGCAATCTCACCAACTCTCGATTATACACCTTAGCGTACTCCTCAGCACCATAGGTAGTCTTAACCGATAAGAAGTGAGCCGACTTGGTCATTCTATCAACCACCACCCATATATCGAATTGCCTCCGAGTACGGGGCAACCCAACTACAAAGTCCATGTTCACATCTTTCCACTTCCAAGCAGGGATTTCAATGTCTTGTGTCAAACCACCGGGCCTTTGATGTTCCACTTTTACTTGTTGGCAATTAGGACATTCTGGTACTAACTTGACTATATCCTTCTTCATACCATGCCACCAATATAATTCCCTCAAGTCTCGGTGCATTTTGATAGATTCTAGATGAATAGAATATTGAGAATTATGAACCTCTTTCATGATAATCTCCCTTAGGCCATCAACATCCGGAACACACAACCAGCCTTAGTACCATAGCACACCATCTCCCTCTTAGGAGAAAACCTCAATCTTTCCATAGGCAACCAACTTCTTCAACTCTACCAAGGAGGGATCTAAGTATTGTTTCTTCTTAACATCAACCACTAAGGAAGACTTAAATCCACCTTGAACAAGACTTCTACCATTTTCGAATTCAGCCAACCTTACACCCAACCTAGCCAAACGGTACACATCCTTTACTATCTCCTTTTTCCCTTCTTCCATATGAGTCACACTTCCCATAGATAGCCTACTAAAGGCATCCACCACAATATTAGCTTTGTCAGGGTGATAGAGAACACTCATATCATAGTCCTTGAGAAGTTCCAATCACCTCTTTTGCCTCAAATTAAGGTCTCTTTGGGTGAACCAATATTTCAAACTCTTGTGATCTATGAAGACATCCACATGAACCCCATATAAATATTGATGCTAAATTTTCAAAGAAAACACTACCGCCACCAATTCAAGATCATGGGTTGGATAATTTTTCTCATGTACCATCAATTGCCGGGATGCATAAGCTATCAACTTACCATGTTGCATAAGTACACAACCCAATCTAATATGCGACGCATCACAATATACCACAAACCCTTCCAATCCATTAGGCAAAGTCAAGATCGGAGCCGATGTAAGTCGATCCTTCAAAGTTTGGAAACTCTTCTCACATTCATTTGACCACACAACATTGGCCTTCTTTTGAGTCAACTTAGTCAATGGAGATGCTATAGAGGAAAACCCTTCAAAAAACCTTCTATAATAACCGGCTAAACCAAGAAATCTTTGAATATCCGAAGGAGTCAACGGCCTAGGCCAATCCTTTACCGCTTTGGTTTTCTTAGGATCAACCTTGATGTCATCACCGGACACCACATGACCAAGGAAAGAAACTTATCCCAACCAAAATTCACATTAGCTAAACTTGGTATACAATTGATTCTCTCTCAAAGTTTGAAGAACCAATCTCAAATGATTCTAATGTTCTTGCTCACTACGGGAGTAAATCAAGATGTCATCAATTAAAACTACCACAAAATTATCAAGGAATGGTTTGAACACCCAATTCAAAGGGTCAATAAACACCGCTGGAGAATTAGTCAACCAAAACAACATCACCAAAAATTCAAAATGACCATAACGAGTCTGAAAGGCTGTCTTGGGAATATCACACTCCCTTACCTTTAATTGGTATAACCCAAACGAAGATCTATTTTGGAAAAATGAGTAGCTCCTTGAAGTTGATCAAACAACTCATCAATCCTAGGCAACGGGTACC
>JBCEWC010010897.1:0-17204 GCA_038996855.1 Solanum aculeatissimum
TTTAAAATCATTTTTTAACGGTTTTCTTAATTTTTCCTCTAAAAAAATTAAGTGGCGACTCTTTTCTTTTATTTTTTTGAGAAAAAAATTGATTTTTCTTTGAAATTAATTGATTTTTTCTCGAAAGTCATTTTTGGCGAAAACAGTCATTTCTCCTTGAGATTCTCTTTCACTTCACTTGTATAGTCTGTTGTGTATTTGTGTATTTTTTTTCAACTCGCAAAAATCGCACTATGTTAGTTCTATTTTCATGTGTGCAGAATGATAATTATGTTCTATTACAACTTCTAATGTCTCTTCTTTAGGTTATTATGAAGAAGGATCTTCTCCATTTTCTCTCTCTTCATTTTTCTCAAATTTCAATTTTGATGGATGACACATGTCATAAGTTAGATTTAATGGTTGAGATTTAACCAATCTAATTTATATCATGTGTCAACCATTAAGATATGAATTTAGAGAAAATTGAAAGTGAGAAAATGAAGAAGAGCTTCCTCTGTTATCACGTACAGTGTAGATCTAATTTAAAGTACGAATAGAGTTTAACATGCTAAATGTATAGAGCATGAAATTGACGTATGAAAATGACACGTCGACTGCACAGAGTGTGACATTCCTTTTTAAATTTGTATAATAATTTGAAATTACTTTTAGGATCTATATGATGTATTTATGTGTTTATTATTTATCAAGCTTGATGAATTATACAAAATTATTTGATTATGAGATTCTAACAAAAAATCAAGGATATTACTTCTATTTTGACAATGCACACGGGCACAACTCATCTAGTCTTCTTATATATAAGTACTACTCCTAATATTATATAAATATTTTTAGGAAGATAATCATAAATAATTCATTTTGGGTGATCATAATACAATTTGATTTCATTTTTTCTATATGAATAAATAAGTTAATTTCTTAAATATTACAACTAAATCAAATTAATTGAGTATGAGCCTCTCTACTTTTGATTTATAAGTCATAAATTGAGTTTTTAAAATTTAAAATAAATAATTATAAATACTTTTTAATTTAACCAAACGCTCTAAAAATATTTTAAAGTTATTTTAGCTTAAAAATATTTAGAATAGGATTTTATTGATTCTATTTTATTATTTTCTTGACAATTTTGTTATCAAACTAATTAAGTAATCTTTTGCTGGCTTTTGGCTATTTTTAAAAAGTTATCTAATTACTAGTACATATTTCAAAACACATAATACTAATACTAGTTATTACACTTTTAAATAATTTGTTATTAACTAGGACATATGAGAGTCTTTTAAAAGTAATCTTTTACATCCATAAAATAGGAATAAATTTGCACTCTCTATCATATATCCCATTTTGTAAAATTACAATTTTTGTTGTTAAACTTAAAGATGATTCACCATATATAACATGAGAAAAAATAAATTAATTGATAACTTAATTAAAACAATTTTTAATATGAAATAAAAATTTAAAAATTATAAATCAAACTAAAATGTAAAGTTAAAGAAGGCGGCTCTATTTCTTTTATTAATTCGATAAAAATAGTTTGCGGTCATATATAAAAAAGAAATTAGTATAAAAAAAAACTAATCTGTATAAATTAATTAATATGTACGCTGAAGTTGGATAATCTTAATTATAATTGTTATATAAGTATTTGTATATTAGTTTAATTGAATTTTTTTATTGGTTATTTTTGCTTAAAGGTCGAATAATATATGAATAATCATAATTATAATTATTATCTTATTATATAAGTGCGAGTTGGGGCAGACAATTATATATCGACATGCATTTTTTGTGGACTTTTTAATTTAATCTTTTTAACACAACTGCTTACTTCAACTATGATTTTATAATATTACTCATAATTTTCTCAGTTGCTTCAACTGTGAGTTTGCTATATCACCCCAATCAGTTATTTTAAGTCAGGTAAATACTAAAATTAGAATAAAACAAATTTTTCTTTAAACTAGACAAAAATTAAATAACTATTTTAATATCTTTCTGTGATTATATTTATGTCAAAAAAGAAGTACTACAAATATACATATAAAAATTTAAAATTACTTAATCATTAAATTTAAAATTTAATCAATCTTAATAATATTTATTGGATGTTAGAGAAAATTTAATAACGTTTAATTATATCATAAAAAATAAATTTATTAACGGCTAAGCAGACAACTCCCCGTCAATATGTCTGTTTGAGTTGCTTGCTTCCTCTTATACATCATATGGGGCCCATAAAAATATTTCGTGATTTTTTTTATTTAATCTTTTTAAATGCTTACTTCAACTATGATTTTACAATACTACTCCTAATAAATAATTTTCCAGTTGCTTCAACTACGATGTCACTATATCACCTTGATAAATTATTTTAAGTTAGGTAAATACTAAAATTAGGATAAAATAAATTTTTCTTTAAACTGGAAAAATAAAATTAAATAATTATTTTATTATCTTTCCATGACGATATTTGTGTAAAAAAGGAAGTACTCCAAATATATATAAAAAATTCAAATCACTTAATCATTAAATTTAAAATTTAATCAATATTAATAATATTCATTGTGTATTAATTTTACACTTATTGAGAAGATTTAATAATATTATTAACAAAATAAATTTATGAATAACTATTGGGCTCGTGTATTGCCCGAGATCTTCGAAACTAGTTATAATATAAGTGTTTGTATATCATAATTGCAATATAAGTGTTTGTATATTAGTTTTATTGAATATTTCTCCTGAAAAATAAAAAGGAGGAAAAATACGCCGTCTGTGGGGATCGAACCCACGACCACGTGGTTAAAAGCCACGCGCTCTACCACTGAGCTAAGACGGCGTACGCATTTAGTTTATATGAATAAAGACATTAGACGAGAGTGAATGCTCCATCCAGTACACTCTACTTTCTCCTGGATTCTTCGGACACAAAACCTTGAGAACTTACATTTTTTCTCGCCCCCACCATTAACAAAAGCCCTTAGCCGGGAAAAGAAGTTCTGTTAACAAAAGCCTTAACCGAGAAGAGAAATTGATTGGAAAATAATCAAAATACCCGTTTGCCTTTTGTTTTCAGTACTAATATTAGTTACAGATAATGGCGGCGCCGAAGGAACAAATAATGGATGTGAGGTCTGTGGTGGAAGCAGTTGCTGCCGCCGGAGATGATGTTGAGATTGATACCCCACTTTATGTGGTTGAAAGCCTCTGCATGCGCTGTGGTGAAAATGTATGTGCTTCTTCATCTTTTTGCTTTTTCTGTTTTCCACAATTAGCTGAGGAAAGGAGTTTTTTTTATGTTTCTCGATGACTTTTGTGTTATTTGTGTAAAAGGGTAGATTATAAAAGATGGAAAATTTGGTTTAAGCTGAAGAATGTAGGAGTTTTTGTTGGTTAATCTACTTTTACTGAGATTATCTGCTATGTGTATGCTACAAAGTTGCAGTTTTGATGAGATGTTTTGTTTCTTAAATCTTTTCTTTTGGGGGTTAGTCGGGGAAAGGACAAAGCTATAGCTTTTTTGTTCTTGAAATTTACCGTGGAAGAGTGATACAAGACTAATAACATGAAAGTATAATGTATTGAAGAATTCATATGCTTTGGTTTGTCTCTACTAGTATTTATCTGAGTATTTTCTATAAAGCTAGCTATTTTGGTTGCAAGTTGTGGTGCATTAAACTCCCTTTGCCCCTTTTCAATATTTGTTTGAGCTACGTTGGTGGAAAACCTATTGGGTTTGGGGCTTGTTTTAGTTTTGTACGGAAATTATCAGCAGGATACTACTCTTTGCCTAATGGTCTTATTGTTTCTGTTGACAGGGTACAACAAGGTTACTCTTAACACTAATTCCACATTTTAGAAAGGTACTCCAATTCCTTCCTCTTTTTTCTGCAGTAGTCCCTAGCTTATAGTTGTAAGGAAAGAGGTGTACAATTTTTGTTTTTTCAACCCAAACCAGAGTTTTGGCTAATCAATATTTTTCTAGAATTGAATAATACAAATAATAAGATAATACTGATCAGTAAGGCATTCTGTTATTCTCTAGTATTGATTGCATTTCCCAGAATTTAGATGTAATCCTTATCAGGCAATATTTAGATCAGAATTATGTTTGACATTTGAAAAATTAATAGAACTGCAGGATGTTGGATAGAAGTCATAGCTTCTTAAAAATTTTGAAAAAGAAAAGCGCGGGAGAAACCTCGTTTTCATTTGTGTGTGACCCATGCAACAAGAAGAAAATTAACAGACTATGAAAAAGGGTTTCAACTCATTTACGTTTGTCTCAATCATGGGCGGTTGAAAAGAGTTCTTCTGACACCCTCTCTGTTTTGCGTCAGTGATTGTCATTCTAAAAGGAATTTCAATGTTCTTCCAGGTATTATTATCAGCATTTGACTGTCCACATTGTGGTGAAAGGTAAGGCATTTCACCTCCGAAGACTTTGGAAATTGGAGTAACTTTCAGCTCAATTACCTACCTTATCCTGTTTTCCTGCCCTTTTTATTTCCCTTATAAAGAAATAATGAAGTGGAGTTCGCTGGTGAAATTCAGCCTCGAGGATGTTGCTATAGCTTGCGTGTTCCATCAGGCGATCAAAAGGTATTTCCTCGAATACATCTGTTGGCAGTTGTATATACTGTTAGGTAAAGCACTAGGTTGCCATATACAATTTACTACAATAGTTATACTGCATCTTTCAGTGAACCTGGACTATCTTTTCTCCAAGAAGGCCTCGGGTTGTTATTAAAGTAGGAATAATGTCTTGTTGTTTCTGTACAGTGTGTACTTATCATGATTCTTTTATATTCATCTCGTGAGAAAAAAGTTTTCTTGCCAACATCAGAGAGAGCTAATGCCTAGTAGGCTACTTCATACATATTTTTGTGAAATGAAGAATGTTGTGCATCCTGGGGTTGTTTTGAGGTAATGATCATTTTGAATTAACCCTATGCGAATGTTGACTCACTGGTACTTTGAAACTGCAGTTGCTTGACAGAACAGTTGTGAAGTCTGAAAGTGCTACCATCAAGGTACTTTATTAAACACTCTTGTAATTTATTAGGAGTCTTGACACATACACTGTACTTAATCCTATTAAATCTCCATGTTTGATTTTGTTGTATTCATTAGATACAGGAATAGAAGATAATGTGTATTTTAGATGGATGCTTGTACTTCTTAGTGAAGGATCAACAAATTTTGACTAGGGTCTTAAGCGAGTTACTTTTCTGGAGTTACACTTGTACATATTTTTATTTCTTGATTGTTATATCTTTAATAACCACTTTCACGGTATTCATTATCTTACTAATTTATGGTTGTGCTGTGCAGATACCTGAACTGGATTTTGAGATCCCCCCTGAGGCTCAGCGTGGATCATTGTCAACGGTATCTGCTTTTTACTAGCTTGCCTTTTCAAAAAATTATCCTGATGATTAAATGGTTTATTTATACTTTCATCTGAATGTTCCACCAATGAATTTTTACGCCACGAGGAGTTCAGAAACCTTCGACCTTGTCATCAAAAATTTTCTTTTACTTTTATGGGAGATTCAAAAGAAACAAGGATGTAGGAGCAGTAGTTATTTGTTTTCCCAGCTGCAAAGAAAGAAAATTTTAGGAAGGGAACTTAACTGCTTGCCTCTTGTTCTAATAAATATCTCTATGCTACATTACAGATAGAAGGGATACTGGTTCGAGCTGCCGACGGTTTGGAGGCTCTTCAAGATGAACGGAAGGTGTAGTGTTTCTCCTGGTTTAGAGGCTCACACGCATTGGTGCGTTGGTCTTGTCTTTTTCTCTATATCTTCTTATTCCGATATTTCCTTCTGTGGTGCTTGCAGAAAGCAGATCCCCAGATGGCTGAAGCAATAGATCAGTTCTTGATAAAACTGAGAGCATGTGCTTCAGGAGATTCATCTTTTACTTTTATTCTTGATGATCCTGCTGGTAACAGCTTCATTGACAACCCGTAAGAGACTAATTTTTTTACAATAGAAATGTTATGACTTCTGCTGTTGCCATACCTAGATATTAGAGTGCTTCATGTCTGTAACAGAAAAAATATTATTGTGCAATAATATTATATATCATGGTATCATCACAGACGCTTGTGGCTTGCTGGACACCGTTACCTGAAACTCTGAACTTTTCGGGGATGGACGAGTTGAACCAAATACTTTGTGTTTAAATTGGAACTAGCCGTTGATCTTCCAAAAAGGAAAAAGCATTATTAAATGTGAATATATTGGCATAACATATGCTATTAATACAAGATCAAGAAATGATCACTATTAGTGTTAGAAGAATATTAGAACACAAAAATGACTTAAAAGATCTAATTTGAATGTTGGTGTATTTCTGTCTCTTTTTTCCTTTCTGACCAAGGTTTTTGTTCCATTTGAGTGGCTAAGTTGTCTCTTTTGCTCTGTGTTTTTTAATTAACGATTTAGTGGTTATTTAAAATTATATCTTATCCTTCAAAGAACAAAGTTTTTATTCAAACTCACATAAGTTGGGAAGTGAAGTCCTGATTACAGCCCTGACGTGGTACAGTAGTGTGTAAAGCAAATGTTCAAACTGGGGTAATCTCACTCCAACAACAACATATCCAGTGGAATCCCACAAGTGGGGTCTGGGGAGGGTAAAATGTACGCGAACCTTACCACTATCTCATAGAGATAGAGGGGCTGTTTCTGGAAAAACCCTTGTCTCAAAAATCAAGCCCCATAAGTAGAAGATAGTAGATATGAAAGAAAAAAGAGAAAAGAAAAGAAAAAAGGAAAACGACTAATAATGAAAAGCAAATGATAGTATGTAAATACGATAAAAGCAACAAATATAAGATGGATAGTGACAACGTCGGATATAAAGACACCACTAAACCTACTAGCCTACTATAACACAAGGCCAAACAACAACCTACCCTATTAGCCTATTAAACTTTTACCCTAATACGCAACCTTCACTCTTTTCTATCTGAGGTCATGTTCTCGGTGAGATGAAGTTTTGTCATATCTTGTCTGATCACCTCCCCCCAATACTTCTTCGGTCTATCTCTACCCTTCCGAGGAATCCTTAAATCGAACCTCTCGCACCTCCTAACAGGAGCATTGGTACTTCTTCTATGCACATATCTAAACCATCGCAGTCTCGCTTCCCTCGTCTTGTCAGCCACAAGGGCCACCTCTAACTTCTCCCGAATGATCTTATTCCTAATCTTATCACTCCTAGTTTGTCCACACATCCATCTCAACATTCTCATCTCTGCAACTTGTGTCTTTTGAACATGTGAGTTTTTGATCGGCCAACACTCCACCCCATATAGCAAAGACGATCTAACCACCACTCTCTAAAACTTAACTTTAAGTTTAGGTGGTATCTTCTTATCACACAATACTCCAGAGGCAAGCCTCCATTTCGTCCATGCTGCCCCAATACGATGTGTGACATCATCATCGATATCGCTACTACTCTGGATGATGGACCCAAGATATTTAAAGTTTTCTCTCTTGGGGATAGATTGAGCGGCAAACCTCACTAAAATGTCAGCTTTATCCATCAGAACACTGAATTTGCACTACCGTTTGGATTCCAAAGTATGCCTCCAACCTCCAATCTATCATTAACTTTAGCCCGAGTCTCATCAATCAGTACTATGTCATCTACAAATAGCATACACCATGGAACCTCCTCCTGAATGGACCGTGTCAACTCATCCATTACTAAGGCAAAAAGAAAAGGGCTCCACACAAATCCTTGATGAAGTCCCATCTCAACAGGAAAATACTCCGAGTCTTCTCCCATTGTTCTTACCCGAGTCTTGGCTCCGCCATACATGTCCTTTATCACCCTAATATACATCATTAGAACACTTTTCGCCTCTAGACGCCTCCATAGGATATCCATAGAAGTCAATATTATAAATATAATTAAATAATAATTTAAAGAAAATTGGTGAAAAAACGATTTTATCTAAAGCATAGTCTTTTAATGAAGGACAAAAAGTTCAATCAACATTTCTAAGGGTCTTCATGCTTTCTAAGGATAACCTCACTCCGTGTAATAAAAATCAAGTAGATAATTAGGACTATACTTATTAGATGATAGACTTGTTCAATTGGTACTGCTATCGATATCTTATATTGGACTAATTGTTTTTTTATTGATAAAGTAATTAAAAGATATTAGTAAGCATCAAGAAGATGCAAAGTTACAAAAGCACAGTGTGCAAGAAAGCTGCTCCAAACATATACATACGGAACTAGTTTGGTAAAGCCTGAGAACAGTCAAAAGGGAACCCTACTACTCTACTATACTAGGGATAGGGAACTAACAAACTCCAAAAAGTTATCCACACTGTTAACATTAGCAAAAAAGTGGGTTTTAAGAGTGCAAAAAGAGGTTGAAATTCCATTATAACATCTGTTGTTTCTCTCCTTCCATAGGCTCCAAAAAATGGCTGCTGGGATCATTCTCTAGATCTTTCTAATGGATTTGTCAACTCTCCACAATATCCAGCTGGCATAAGCATCCTTGATGTTGTAGGGCATTACCCATTGTAGGCCAAGCATGGAGCAGAAAAAATACCATAGGCTAGCTGCTGCAGGGCAGTGCAAAAAAAGGTGATTAACGCTCTCATTGGTCTGCTTGCACATGACACATCTGTTGATGAGAATAACACCTCTTTTCCTGAGGTTGTCTTGTGTAAGACATGCTTCCTTCAGGGCTGTCCAGGTGAAACAAGAAACTCAGAGAGGTTACCTAGTTTTCCAGTCATGTTTCTTCTCCTTAGAATTACCCCAAGGAATCTTGTCTTGATCTTCAACCACCAGTGTAGTGTTTTATAGAGTTTCTAAGAGAGAAAGGAAGTCATTAATCTCCCAATCTTGAAAGTTCCGTCTGAAGATAGGGGTCCAGAAGTTGTTGTCTCTGTACTGGGCTATAGTTGCTTCTTTGTTGGAGGCTAACTGGAACAAGTAGGGGAAATAGCCTTTTAGCCTAGAGTTCCCTAGCCTTTTGTCTCGCCAAAATCTGAGCTTGAGACCATTACCAGCCTTGAAGGATATTTCCTCGCAGAAATCATCTTGGAAACTGCTTATGTGTTTCCAGACCCCAACAACATGGGGTTCAGTGCTTTTCATTGGATGCTAGTGATCTTGAATGCCATATTTTGCCTTGATGATGTCTCTCTAAAACCAGCCTCAATTTGTCCATACCTCCAGAGCCATTTCATAAGTAAATTATTGTTGTGAAGTTTGAGATTTCTGATTCCCAAGCCTCCTTGAAACTTAGGCTGAGTTACTTTTGCCATTCCACTAGACAATACTTGTGAGAGAGACTATTTCCTTCCTAAAGGGATCTCCTTCTAAGCCTATCCATTTGTTTTAGAATTGAACCTGGTTTTGGAAATAGAGACATGCAATATGTAGGAAGACTGTCTAGGACACTATTGATGAGAGTGAGCCTACCTCCCATGGAGAGGTAATGCATTTTCCATTTTTTCAATAACCCCATTCCAAATTCTCGAAGATTTGAAACTTGCCCCCAAGGGAAGACCTAGCTAGGTGGTGGGTAAGGACCCAGTTTTGCAGCTAAGTATGCCAGCAAGGTCCTCTAGATTGGTCACCTGATAAATCGGATGTATGACACTTTTGAGAATGTTAATATGGAGTCCATAGAGAACTTCAAAAATTAGAAGGGTGGTGTTGAGATTGGAGACCTGTTGCCTGTCAGCTCCCCAGAAAAATGAGGGTGTCATTTGCATAAAGTAGGTGAGAGACATTGACAGTGGTGACTGGGTTGCTGCCTACTTGAAAACCTTGAATCCACTGAAGTTCTTTAACCTCAGTCAGCAACTGAGATAGCCCTTCCATAGCCGGGATGAATAGAAAAGGGGAAAGTGGATCCCCCTGCCTCAACCCCTTCTGAGTAGAAAAAAATCCAACTGAACTTCTGTTGATCAGAATTGAGAACTTCACTGTTGAAATGCAGAAGTATATCCACCTATCACCAAAACCCATTTGTTTTAGAATGTTGACTACATAGACCCAGTTAAGCTTGTCAAAGACTTTCTCTATGTCCAATTTGGATCTTTTATGTCCAATTTGCATAAGATCCCAGACTCACCACTCTTCATTCTTCAGTCTAGCACCTCATTAGCAATCAAGGATGCATCCGTTATCTGCCTATTCTTTAGAAATGCACTTTGTTGCCCCGAGACTGGAGAATTCATCACCTTTTTCATCCTCTCTGCTAGGATTTTAGCCAACAACTTATAGACACTACCTATGAGGCTTATAGGCTGGTAGTTTTTAAGCTCCACAGCACCTTTCTTCTTTGGAATTATAGCAATGAAAGAAGCATTACATGATCTCACCATTTGGCAATTCTGGTGAAAGAAATTGAGAGCTGCTAGCATATTATCTTTAATGAAGCACCATGATTTCAGGAAGAAAGCCATGGCGTAACCATCAGGGCCGGGGGCTTTGTCAGGGGCACAAGCCATAAGAGCATTAGAGATTTCCGATTCAGTAAAAGGGAGTTCAAGCTCCTCCTTTTCTTCTGTATTGAGGGTGGACATGTTCTCAAAAACAACCGAGGGTCTCTAGGATTCATTTTCATTGTAAATTTGTTGATAATACTCCAGAATGCCATCCCGTATCCTTCCTTTATCTTCAATCAGCTCATCCCGTATTCTCAGTCTGTCAATGGAGTTACCTTCTATGTGAATTAGCCATTCCTTGAAAGAACTTTGTGTTCTTGTCCCCCTCTTTAAGCCATAGGCATCTAGATTTTTGCCTCCATGAGATCTCTGCAGCTGTTGCAATATTTTGAAGTTGCAGTTTCAGATTCAAGGACTCTGCTTTCTCTTGTGTTGAAAGGGTTCTGAGTTCAGCTAATTGGTCCAGCTTCCCCAGTTCCAAAAGAGCTTTAGTTCTTTGGGTTTCAATGTTGCCATACACCTCCCTGTTCCATTTAGAAATGTCTTTCTTTAGGTTTCTGAGTTTTTGCAACAACACAAAGTCTGGGGTACCCTGAATAATGTAGGACTGCCACCATCCTTTTATCATATCAATGAAACCTTCTGCTTGAAACCACATATTCTCAAATTTGAAGTAGGATGGTGATGTCTCCCTATCTCCACTTTCCAAGATGATGGGTTTATGATCTGAAATTAATTTTGGCATTGTGTACTGTTTGATGGACTTGAACATCTCATCCATTCTGATGAATAAAGGAACCTATCAATTCTTGAGGCTTGGAGTGGCTCCTCCCCTCTTGATCAAGTGAACTGTGCTCCTTGGAGCAGAGGATCAATCAGTTCAAGATCTAAAATGGTATTAGAGAAACCCTGCATAGCTTTGGATCTTCTAGTACAATTTAGTTTTTCATCCTCAATTCTACACACATTGAAGTCTCTTCCTATGACCCACAGATCAGACCACAACCCTCTAATTGATGCTAACTCCAACCAAAGTCCTCCCTTTGTGGATTGGTATGAGGTCCGTAAACACCAGTGAAGACCCATTTGAAGTCCTCAGAGGTGCTGTGAAATCTTCAGGACAGGGAGAAGGCCCTTGCCTCTGACTCAACACAATTCCAAGCTCTTTTGTCCCATGAAATTAATATTCCACCTTTGGTGCCAATTGCTTGGACTTCTGCCCAGGAAAACCATCTATTCCCCATATTTGTCTTATTAGAGATGGATTCCAAGACTCTATTTTGGTTTCCTGTAAACAAACAATGTTTGCTCCCCACTTTTGGATAAGAGATTTTGAAGTACTTCTCTTATCTTTATTATTGAGACCCTGTATATTCCAATTGAGTATTTTAGCCCTCATCTGGAATGAGCCTTGTGGTACCTGCCCCTATCTTTCTTTCCACTTCCATTTTGGAGGCCCCAATCCAGTTTTTTAAGTTCATTTGTTGCTTTGCTTTTCCCCTTTTTCATGTCCCCAGACTTCTTCCTTTGTTCAAGAATCTGAGCTTTCCTCTTTTCCTCCATTCTTAGTATAATACCTAGAATTTCATGCTCGAAACCTGAAACATTTACCCCTAGAAGTTTGCAAGCCTTCATCATAGTAAATTTGGTCCATTTTGATGTTTCCACCATGGTTGGTGAATCAATAGTTTCTGGTGAAGGATTGTTATGCCACGGTAGAGGCAAAAAACTATTGAATGACTGAGAAGAGAGACTGGAATCAGAGTCGTACACTGAGGTGGGACTTGGATTCTGGGTATGTGTCCAAAGAAGGAACTGATATTTCTGCTTCATCATCCGCTTCAAGCTGAGAAAAGTTCCCTGCCTTATGCTCCAAATTCTGGTGATTAGATGCTTGAATTTCCAATTTGAAAGGATCGAAGGATGCTGCACAGAAGGAAGTCGAAGGTTTGAAGCTGCATGGGTCTGCCTTGGCTATGGAAGCTCTCCATGATTGCATTATGTTCCTTGTGTAGCTTCCTTTTGTTTGGGCCTTTGGTATAATAATCCCTATTCGAGGCTGAATAAGTTCTCCCATGGTAGTGTTGGGCCGGCCAATCTAGATTTAAATGAGACTTGTCCTTTCTTTTGTCTACTGGTTCCTCACGTGAGTTTTTAAAACTGATGTCACGTGGGACTGTATGGGACTGAGTTTCCAGCAGCTTTCCAACCCTAGCCGACTCAGGGTTTTGTCCAGTGGATAAAGGAGAGGGTCGGATCTTTGTAATTATCGCCAAATCGTACAACCAGCCAGCAAATTCAAATTTCAAACTCAAGTGGGATCTATTCTTTGTGTCTTCGTCAACTCCAATGAAGCCTCCACAGCTATCCCCTATATGCTCGAATGTGTCCAAGGTCCAAGCACTTAAAGGAATCCCAAATTCTTTCAGCCAGATGTTTTCCGGTGGCTCACTTGTCTGAGAGTTGATGTCTTTTGACCACCACGACAAGGAGAGGTGCCTTCCATTCCAGAGCCACTCCCCTGCTTTAACTCTTGTTGCTTCTTGTCTGGAAGGGAACTCGAAGAGGAATCGATTGTGAGGGGGGGGGGGTGTTGAAGCCAGCAGTGACCTTTCCATCTAGAGAAAAACCATTTTTTAATTAACTCTGGGTTGGGGCTGTGATGGAAAGGGTCATTGAAAGTGCCGATTAAGCTTCTGTGAAGAGGATGGTTATCATTGACTCCACCAATGCTGGCTGGTTGGCTGATTTCTAGCCAGCTTACTATACTAGCAGCATCCCAGTAGGATTTTGTCAATGGAGACGGTATTTGTGGTGGTCTTGACTTGCTGATTTTCCCCAGAAATCGAATGATTTTAGTCGCAGCATCCGTCCACCCACTGTTATAACTTATCTTCGGAATGATTACTGCAGATTTAGAGGAGCCATGCCATACTTCAAATGCGAACAAATCTGCCATATATGTTGAAGTTTTGATAGACTCTGTATAGCTTGTGCTGTTGTTTTCTGCCCCACCTTCTGTATAGTTGTCCAGAACCCTTTGACGCTTGTATTAGGATCTCACATATCCATTTTAGATTGCGTGAATCTAAACTTATCTTACTTGTAAATCTCCTGCCTCTTTCTATCAATGAAAACCAGCTGAATTGTGTATCCTTGTATTCTTGAATTCGCACGATTTATCCCCACTAATGAAAAAGAGCTTTTTCCCCATAATGAAAGAAGTTTCCGGTGGTGTGAAGCTGCCGAAGAAAAAGATTCCTCTGACTGTAAGGGCCTTTAGGAGATTGCCTTGGGAGTAGTGCCTGAGAGCATTTCTTTGTAACTTTTTTGGATTAATTGTTTCGGATACAAAACCTAAAATCCTTCTTTTTTCATTGGTGAATACAGGGTAGGAAAAATATTAATGATGAAACAATGAATTGAAGGGGAAACAAAATAATCTTCCTATAATAAATGTTGAAAACATAATGTTTGACCGCATGTTGTAGGAAGGATAACTCAATCAAAAAGGTGGAGCCAATTCGGAGTTCTGCATGTAGACCTTTATCACTTAAAATCTGGAAGTTTGAGGTGCAACATTTACGCTTAATAAATTCTTCATCTAAAAGTCTGAGTTTAAGTTGAAATGTGCCTGATCTTTTGCCACTACTTGTCTGAAGGCATATTTATCTGGAAAAAATGCTTTTCCTTTTTGGTAAACAAGAAACAGAACTGTGTGTAGTTTCATAAATCGATCAATCAATAAACTATGGCTCAATGCAGGTTATCTATATGAATCCTATGTATCCAATCTGCTCCTTTTGATCCCATTTCACTTCAAAAGCGCCTTTGTTAGTATGTGATTTATAAAGCGTACCAAGTAGAGAGCATATTTTAGCCTAATGCTCAGGTGAATGCCTACCTCACAGGTTAGCTCCATCTCCTGATCCCTCACTGACAATCACATTCTATGAGCGAACTCCTGAACAACAGGCAGCTTTAGGGTATCTTGCTGACACATCACAGCTTGGAGGACAAAGTGATGAGGTATCAAATGAGGGGATAAATAATGTTCCTCATCGACTGCTAAATGAACCACATGGATCAGTTGGAGCAAGAGCAGGACGGCAGGCTATTGCTCAGGGTAACAGTGCAGAAATGGCTGAAGCTCTATTTCGATATTCAGCTCCTGAAGAGGTACGTCGTCATGCTGGGATTTCTTACATATATATATTTGTTCCTTTAAAACTTCCCTTTTGATAGCTCTTCATTTCGACAGGTGATGGTGTTTCCATCAACTTGTGGAGCATGCATGGCAAAGTGTGACTGTAAAATGTTTGTTACCAGTATCCTTTTCTACATTGACACAATAGATAACCTCATTTCTGCATTACTCCCTCACACAGTTCCTTGCTGGTAATAGAAGGGAATACCAATAGTTGCACTTGTTGCGCATCTGTTTATTATATTGGTTATATAAATTTATTTTGTTCTATGAGGACATCTGCTTCTAATTAATCATGTGGATTTGCAATCATTGATATTTGTATGAGCTTAAATTATAAAATGTATTAGCTAATAATTATCATTTCTTGGAGGATCCCTATACGCCTCTGATTTAAATCTCCGTAACGGAGGAACAACCTAAAACAGTTTAAAGAATCTGGATGGGATTATGAGCATCTGTAAGAGTGGATAGATGCAAGTAAAGAGATCTAATCGATGTCCTGTTCCTCATGGAAAATATTATTGTGATCTTTTCAAGTCTCTTTAATGGAGTTGCGTACTCTCATCTACACCGAGAATCAATTGGCCCCATATTCTTAGTGTTTTTTCCGATGCATAACCTTTACCTGCTGGTATGTTGTTTTTTGTGTAGTTTGCCTTATTAATTTATCTTTGTGATTTAGCATTTTCTGTAAGAATTGCTACTGGGATTCCACTGGGTATGTTGTTGTTGTAAGAATTGCTACTGTCATCTGCTGCAAGCTATTCTGCTTTAATGGTATTGTTGGTCTTGACCACTTAAAGATATTCCATACTTTCAAGAAGTAATAGTTATGGCATCTGCTTGTGATGCTTGTGGTTATCGCAACTCTGAGGTAATCTCTGTCATGTACTAGAAAAGAATAGCTTATGGAATTTTTATTAATGCAAGTATGCTCGTCGTTGCAGTTGAAACCTGGTGGTCCTATATCTGAAAAGGGAAAGAAAATTACACTTCATGTGGAAAATATTAAAGACCTAAGCCGTGATGTGATTAAGGTATAACTCTCCAGCCTATATTTGGCAGAAATACTAGCTAATTTTATTTTTATATATTTTTGGTGACCATCCATTGTGCACCAATTCCAACTGTGCTTGACTAGGGTTATTCTGGATTTTTGTCCATTTTCTTTCTCCTCTATATTAGTGGTTTTCCTGTGAATTCCATGCTTTTATACTGAATCGATTCAACCGAGATGCTTACGGTGAGAGGACAGCATCAAGATCATGATCACGAGCAGTCATCTTCATCCTATGCAAAAAAAGAAGATTTGAAGAAGCACAGCTTCTTTAATTAGTTCTACTTGACAGTATCATACTTCTATTATGCAGTACCTTCATCCCAACTGTTGAGTCCTAATTGTCATGAATCTGCTTGATATTACACGTTACAAATAGAAGTGTTTTTTTATGGCTTGGAGTCATTTGATAGTTCCACCCACTCTGTTTCTTTGTATTTGCTGACTCCAAATTGTTGGTTTATATTTACCAGTCGGATAGTGCTGGAGTAGAAATTCCTGAGCTTGAATTAGAGCTTACTCATGGCACTTTGGGTGGAATGGTGACGACAGTTGAGGGTTTGATCACAAAGATTAGCGAAAGTGAGTATCTTGTTTTACCTTGTTGCTTCTCTTTTTTCTAGTTTCAGTTTCTTGGACAATAATCTGTGACACACGTTCAGTGCATCGATAATTTCAATGGGTCATACTTGATTTTTCAAGCTTATTCAAAGTTTGAGCTTCAATTGAACTAAGATGGCCAAGTGGTTTAAGGCGTAGGCATTGGAATTGACTTTTTGTCTCAATTTGTTAAAAACTAGTGCATCTTCAGTGTTTTATTTTTACTGTTTTACCTCTATGTTGTTTAAGTTTACTGAGTCAAATAAATCAGTTTCTATTTTGTAGGAAGTTTATCTAGACAAGAGTCTTAGTAAGTTGTTAGAGTCTAATTAGGAGTTGAAGTTAGTGATTCAACTTATAAAGCTACGTCTTTGTTGTAAACAAAGGAGATCAGAATAATAACATTCTTCACTGTTCCATTTCCTGATATACTGCAAAATTTGTCTTTCTCTGCGTATTTTTTATTTCATGGTATCAGAGCAAGGTTGTTGATCTGATTATTTGTTCAGTCTTCTTGTCTATCAAGGTTTCTTAGTCTTGTTGGAGGAGATTGAAATTGCAGAGAAAACATTTGTGTAGTATGGAGTCAGTAAATAGGGGAAACAGTTCAAATGCCCAATTTGGAGTCGAGAAGCTTGTGGGGACAAACTACAAGTATTGGAGAATGTGTATGGAGGCTTGCCTTCAAGGTCAAGACCTGTGGGATCTTATTGTTGGTGCTGAAGGAGTAATTCCAGCAAACACTCCGGAAAATTCAAAACCACGGAGGAAATGGAAGATCAAATGTGGTAAAGCGCTTTCTGCTTTGAGAACTTCAATTGGAAAAGAGCTCATCGATCATGTACGTGATGTTAGCTCACCAAAAGAAGTTTGGAAGA
>JBCEWC010010898.1:0-17202 GCA_038996855.1 Solanum aculeatissimum
TCCATACTCCTTTCTGTCAAACCATGTGCCAACATGGGATTTCTCCCTAGATGGGATGACTTGTTATGATTCCCCTTATTGAAGGGTGACTAGCGATCCACCTGGCAAGTAGTCCAAATCCAAGTAGTAGCTCGCTCGGGTTCCCTCTTTTGTTGGTTGAGGTCACATCCCTGCTATGATATGATTCGTAGGTTGTATTTCATGGATCATGGCATGGCATATTGTTATGATATACTCGTCTTTTGGCTATGTGCACTCCTTTCGAATCACTTGTCCCCTTGTCATCTCGCTTGGTCATATTAGTATGTCATATGCATTGCATGCCCACATACTTAGTGCATATTAAGTGCTAACCCATACTCTTTCTCTACATGTTCTAACCATGTAGGGATCGGTGACGACCTCTATCTCCCATTGGACGACGAGTGACATCTTTGAAGCTACTTACTTGTGGTGAGCACTTTTGTTCAAGGGAAATAGCTACTTTCTATCTTCCTTGTATCACTTTATTTCCCTTACTTTATGACTTAAGGGTGAGCAGGGATTATGTCAAGGCCCCATTCTATCTTATGTAGAGGCTATGTTGGACATGTTAAACTCTTACACGTTGTATCATGTTTTGTTGAGATATTATGACTATTGAGACTTAATTATGGGAATGATGTTCCGATTATGCTTATGATTATGAATTGGACTTGTGAATGTTGGGAATTTGCTTATGTGGAAAGTCCTCTAACCCGGTATGCCCCCATAGCTTGAGTCCTACTTACCTACCCCTTAGAAATACTTGTTATGTGCTATGTGATCCATGTTCATCCCATTCCCGACAACATCGCCATAGCTTGAGTCCAAAGCCCCGTTCTCCCTAGAAATATGTGTTATGTGTTTACTTTTCTGCGCTTCTGAATCGATGATGTGAGTAATGATGCTATGATGTCTTGATCGAGGACTTTTGGGTTCTCCTTCGCCATGTCACATCTAGGCCCCACTTCCGGGTCGTGACATTGCATGGTGAAATCTTCCTAGTTGTTAGCCCAAGGAATTAGGTGAACATAACTTACTTGTTCTACATGCTACACATTAGAAAATGTAACAATTATTAGGTTATACTGCATTAGGAATTCATGAAGAACACAATACCCCAGTTAATTATCTCACTCAATTAGTAATATGTGCATTGACTATTGATCTTAGTTTAGGTTTGAATTATTATTTTTACATAAAAACCTCCCCCTTTTCTGGAAGTAAGTTGATTAATTCATCCAAATTGCTTTAATTTCTCCAAGACTATCCCATATTCCTCGTGGGATCGACCATAACAATCGTTAGGTTCTATATTTGAACAATGACCACTTATACCTTAATTGGGAGGTGTAATTTGGGCATGAAAAAGTTTTGGCACTGTTGTCGAGGAATACGACTTTTAGATTGGTTTAATTAGAGTGATTAGAGAGTTAATCCTTATTTCCTTATTTTACGTGTTTTTGTTATTTTCATTTCTTGTTTAGCATATAGGTGTAGTATATGCCCAATACCCGTAGTCGAGGCATTTCTTTGACTCCATTTAATCCAGAGATTCTGAGAACATTGTGAAGAATGGCGCAAGATAATGCCAATAATGCTATAAGCGATCCACTAAACCTGAATAACCAAGACCCACAACTACTGGTGGCAGAAAATCAATTGCCACTAGGTCAACAAGTGATAGTAAATAGATGGAATCCGTATAGACTTGATCCGATGGGAATGGACGTCACAGGAGCGATCGTGATATCTTTTCTACTGGAAGATACTAAGTTTGTCATATTCGGTGGTCTACTACAGATGTTGTAACATAGAGGGTAGTTCTCGGGCTTACCAACAGAAGATCTGCATAACCATCTACACAATTTTATTTTCGTCTATAAGAGCATGATAGGAAATCAAAATCTGGTCATGGATGTCGTTAAGCTCCGTGTTTTCCCATTGTCTCTCACAGGTGAAGCAACAATATGGTTATTTGAGATTTCTCAAAGCTCTATTACTACATGGGTGGAAATGCAAAAAACCTCTTTGGAGAGGTATTTTCCCAAGTCGAAGAAGCTGAAGCTTAAGGATCAGATAAATAAATTTGAGCAATTGCCTGGTGATTCCATAAGCGCTACATGGGAACGATTTACTAAGTGCTTGAGAAGTGTTCCAAACCATAAAATTATTGAACATTCTTTGATTGCACTTTTGCAGATGTGGCCCAATGACTGGAGAGGGTAGCAAAGACTAATTGTGCATGGTGCACGACGGAATTAGCGACAACAAAAAGCTCTTTTGTAATTAGTACAAATCCTGAGTGAGAAAAGATAAATGAAGGTGTCTTACAAGAGTTAGCTCAGATTAGTACTAATGTTGGGTTGTTGATGAAGCAAAACCAGGAGCGGGTCAACACAGTCAGTCACCAACCACCAAGAGAACCCATTTATGAGGAGGATACCTGCTTTGTGATAGATCAGATAGGGGGTTTCTGGACCAACGCCTAAGGGTCCAAACAGGACTATTGGCACCAAGGTCAAGGAAACCAAGGTCGGAACTATAATAAGGATAATGCATATAAGGACAACAACTGCGATGGATACTATGACAGAAATAGGGGAAATGATCGAGATGGTGATTGGGTTCATAGAGATGGGTATAGAAATGGTCCATATGTGCTATAACAAAATCATGATTCTAGGGTTGGTAGTTTACAAATTAAGGAGATGTTTGACAAGTTGCTGAAGAAGGCAAATGCACAAGATAAGACCTTAAAAGGGATGAAAGCAGACATATCATCGATCAATCATAAAATTGAGTCTAATTTTATAGCTATTAAATAGTTGGAGCAACAATTTGATCAGATGTTAACACAGTTAAATCAGTGCCAAAATGGTACATTATCAAGTAACATAGTGCAGAATTTGAAGAATGATGGGCAGTGCATGGCAGTGACTATACGAAGTGGTAAGTAGATGATCAAACCACCAATGTTGGTAGTTGATGATGTGGTTCGTGAGGAGATAGTAGAAAGAAAGGATGCAAAGACTAGGAATGACAAGGCTAAGGATGCGGTGGGTGACAATGTGCTAACACTAAAGAAGTTGAAGCCCATACCAAGGCCTCCACCACCTTTCCCTTAGAGGCTCAAAAAGAAGAATGGGGAGGGGAAGATTTAGAATTTCATCTCTATGCTGAAGCAGTTGTCTATTAATCTCCCTCTCATTGATGCATTGGAGCAAATGTCTGGGTATGCTAAGTTCATGAAGGACCTAGTGACTAAAAAGAGGACGGTGAGTCAAGAGTTTGATCATAATTTCACCATTGTAGAGATATTGCAACAAGGTCATTAGTGCAGAAGAAGGAGGACCCTGGAGCATTTACCATACCTTGCACCATCAAAGTCTTCAACTTTGTAAAGGCGTTATGCAACTTAGGAGCCAACATCAACTTTATGCCTCTTGCAGTGTTCAAGTAGTTGGGCTTGGGAGCCCCTATGTCGATACAATACGATTGTGATGGTAGGCAGGAAAGTGAAAAAGCTTGTGATAATACTTTATGACATTCTAGTCAGAGTTGAAAATTTCATATTCCCTGCGGACTTCATGATACTTGATTGTGAAGTTGACTTTGATGACCCAATTATCTTAGAAAGGCCTTTTCTAGCCACAGGGCAAGCACTAGTGGACATAGAATTTGTCCAACTCAAGTTTAGATTGAACAATGAGGAGGTTGCATTCAATGTTTCCAGTCCATAAAGATACCAGATGATTTGAAAGTTTTCTCTGTTATTGAAAGTATCGATGAAGTGCAGCCAAAGGTACCAACTGAGAAGAGGCTAGGTGTCAAAACCCTTAAGGCTGTATTGATGAATTTTGAGAGTGATGGAATCCCAGACTATGATGAGACGATCAAGGCACTTGAAGCACATGGCTTCATAAACACCAACTCAAGCTCGTAGTTTGCATCCTCAAAATTTACCATCAAAGTACGAGCAACTTTCCAAAGACCATAGTCTCTTTGTCCTATTAACTTTCAGCAACTATCAAAATCTCTTAGCCTCCATCACGAACTAAGATATGGGTCGTGAAATAAACCACAACCCATCTTGTTAATCATATATTCAACTTCAGTAAATATTTCCCTCACTGGTTTAAGACTACGAACCCCCACCTACAGCTCATGGATCAAACCATGGATTGTAGATGGTCTCTTACATCATCAAAAAGTTGTACTTGTGCAAATCATCAATAAAACTCCTCGAATCCTGCAAAAATAAACATAAAAACACATCAAATCTAATAATATCGCTTAGAGAACACACAAAATTATATGTTTAAATCATTAAAAGTGTCGTATTTTGGTGGCACATCAGTATGCATTACTATTTTTGAATGTACTAAGTATGTGAGCTTACAACGTATAGGAAATATAATAAAAACCTGCTTGACAATGTCACATGAAACCATAGTACATAAATAGATGCAATTACACAAAAGTAAGCTTGTTTACATCACCATGAGGTCTTGCATTTCATTATGAGTCCATAGGATTAATTATAGTTCATACATGCTTGCACTCATTAGTCATTCCTTGTTTGCTTGTGTAAAGGGAGCATTGTGCCCATCCTCATCAATACATTGTGTAAAGGGAGGGTTATGCCCATCCTCATCAATACACACATAGCTCATGACATTATTGTGTATAGGGAAGGTTGTATGATGTGTCGTGAAAATACGACTCATATAATGTTTTTAACATGGAATTTGTGTGAGTTCTCAAGCAATTTTGTGGGTTTGATGTGTTGTTTTATGTTATTTTGTAGGAATAAGGTCAAGGTGTGGATTCGAGCAAGAAGGAGACTGAAAGAGAGAAAAATGAACTAAACAATGACCACACGGGATATGTGGCCTTACACGTGTCGTGGGCTGCACCGTCCAAGGGATGTGATGCACTACAGACAGGAAAGAAGCAAGAAATAAACTAAGTGAGGTATCATAAGAGCCCTCACGACTCGTGAACCCTTTCAAGGATCGTGGGTCCATCCTTGGCATCACATTTTAACATCTCTGGTGTGTCTAGGGGTAAATGGAGCAAGGCATTGCAAAGGCACAACCCACGGTGCATCTCACGGGCCGTGAAGCTCTAGACGAGTTGTGTCTTGGGTCATGGAATCAACACAAGATGGAACAAAGGTCATCAAAGTAGTGGGCAAAACACAAAAAGTGAGGGACCACATGGGGTATCATTGTCCGTGAGACATAAGACAGACCGTGAGCCCTACTATTAGCCCATACTTAACAATTGGGAACCACAGGAAGCGACAAAGGATACAAGGAAAGTTCCACAGTACCTTTCACGAACCGTGGAAGTGCATACGGGTTGTGACACAAGTCATCTAGATGACTTGAAGTGGAGAAGAGCACCATTTAAAATAAGAGATGACTTGAAGTGGAGAAGAGCACCATTGAAAATAAGAAAAATCACACAAGTGGAAGCACACGTAGCCCACCACAGGCCATGTGACCCACCACGGGCCGTGAGGTTGGTCGTGAAGATGTCAAGGAGGCAACTGTGGAGTATGTTCAAGTAAGTGTCCGCTGTGACGGTCCGTGAAGTGTCTTATGGGTCGTGTAACAACCATCAGCCATGTCGAAGTCTATTTTCCTATTTCAAATTGAATTAGGTTTTATCTTGTATATATATACTTTTTTATTCCATTTTTTTATTATTATTGACTACTGGAGAGAGAACTTAATGAGAGAACATTACTTTTGAGAGAAATTCATTAAATTCTTGGGTTTTCCATCATTGTTTCAAGATAATAATTCATGGATTCATTGTTCCTTCAATCGTAAGTTCTTTTCCATGAATTCTTTATCTGTTCATGATATGATTACATCAAATATGCTAGGCTAAACCCACAACTAGGGTTGTGGGAACCATGATAACCTGTTAAGATAGGCAAATTTGGGATAAAATTTAGGATTGGTTGTTGTATACATCGTAGTGTTCTTCACTTTAATTTCTTCCTTAATAAGTCGACGCATTAGGGTATGTCTGTATTTGTTACATGCCCGGAAGGGATGTAGTGATTAGGAAAATATTTCTATGATAGAATTTGGGATTATTAACCTAGTCTAAGTGCTTGAGATCGGAAGGTGAGAGCATCCTGGGGTTCATAGCAAGGGGCAAAGGGTATACGTTCTGAGACCGGAAGGTAATGAATGAAATGCTCCTAAGAAATACCGGAAAGTGAATTAGGTGTTAACCAACTTGTTTAACTCTATTTAAACAATCATGAACGGGTATATTCCCTAAGTTTGACTATTGAGTGAGGTGTCATGGGGACTGCAATCCTAGCTTCGTAATCAATTGTTAAAATCCAGTAGTCAATGTTAGTTAGTTATTAGGATATCTTCCCAAATTAGTTTATAATCACAACCCCCCCTCCCCTTTTATTTTATGCACATTTGTTTTGGGAATAGGTATTATATATGAAAGTGCTAATAGATATATTTTCATGCATTCCCTGTGGGATCGATCCCAACTCTTGTTGGGTTCTATATTTGATCAATGACCGTTTTACTCTTTATTTGGAGTGTAAATTTGGGTGTATCATTGTACCTATCCTTATTTATACATTCAAAGAGTGTAAAGGAAGTGTTATGCCCATCCTCGTCAATATACATGAAAGCTTGTATGTAATTGTGCATAGGGAAGGTTGTACCTATCCTCATCTATGCATACAAATAGTGTAAAGGGCGGTTATGCCCATCCTCATCAATACACCCAGTATCTCATACGTGTATATGCATAGGGAAGGTTGTGACTATCCCCATCTATGCATACAAATAGTGTAAAGAAAGGGTTGTGCCCATCCTCATCAATACACACATAATTCATACATGATAGTGTTTACACACTCAAACTTGAAGTCATATCACATTCACATTCACGCAATTCATGTCCATGTAGAAGTCATGTTCATATCACTATCAAATCATTCCATATTAGTACTCAAACTCATGTTCATAAATTAATGCTCAATACATGTTCATATCCATCAATTCAAGGCTAAGCCAAGCTCAAAATCATGGACCATTACTCAATTCATGTTCACATTCTAAGTACATTCATATTCATAGTCAAATTCCCATATAGAAGCCAAGTTCATGCATGATCATGTATAGAAAATGAGGGTAAAGCATGAGTACATATAATTCAGGCTCAAAATATGATAATAAGGTAGAAACATGCATAAGCTATGAAGAAATAAACATTTGAATCATAATCAAGGTTACCCATACATGAATTATTCATAGTTCATAAGGACATGCAAGTTCAAATCTCATAAAACCATGTAATTCTTTAGATGAAAATAGGTGAAGAGAGTTTGGAATCCAAGGTTGGAACGTAACCAAGGATGAATCCCACATACCTAATGCTTGAAATGAAGAAAAAAGATTGAACAAACTTGAACTCAAAACCCCAATTGAATCCTTAGCTTGAATCCTTGAATTCTAGGCTTGAGAGTATTTTAGGACTAAGAATTAGAGAGACTAAGTGTTAGTCTTGCATGAAAGTTCATGAAATATACTAGGGACTGATTTAAGGCTTAAAGGAGTGTATAAAAGTCCCAAAAGGCCTTGGGGTTGGGGAAAATTACCAAAAATCCCTTAATGAAACAAGGCCTAAAGTTAGACAAGGTACCTGTATGGAACCACCTTCTAGACCATGGTGTGCACTATGGGTCGTGGAGGGGTCCCTGGTGTGCACCCTTAGAGAAATTAATAGGGGCTAAGTGAAGGGTGACATCCATGAGACCCTCTACGGACCATGGTGGGCAGCACGATCCATGGAGAGTTACGTGGTGGAACCCTTCACTGGGAACTCCCTAGACAACCTAGAATCAAGGCCCTTCAAGGCCAAGGACACCTCCAGGGTGCACTTCACGGCCAGCAAAGTGCTTCAAGGGCCGTGGAGGTTACCTTGGAGGGGTACTTTGGTAAAAATCCTCCCAAATCAATTTCTTTTCAAGAAACATTAAGGCCTTACAAAGTTCGGGTCCTTACAAGTTCATCTTTGTTCTTGAGCTTATTTGGGTCAACTATGTATGATATAATGTGTGAATTGATCTTTGTAAGTTGGTTTGGGTGCAAGTACATTGCAAACTTACATTTTAGGCATATGTGTGATGATTGAGGAGTTACTATATACTTCCTATTAAATACTTGTATTTGCGCGTCGTTGAGTTTTGTTTTTGGTAATCACTTGAGGACAAGCAATGATTCTAAGTTGAGGGTGTTGATAAGTCATGAAAATATAATTTTTACGATGCTTAAAACATAGGATTATTTTGAGTTCTTAAGCTCACTTGTTAGTTTGATATGTGTTTTATGTCAATTTTTAGAAAAACAAAGATTTCATTAGATTGACGGACTTTGGGCTAATTTGAAGTTAAAATTAACATGAGCTTGAAAGGAGTCATTTTTGGACGAACTTAGAACAATCATGATGAGCATTTGGCACAATTGAATGCCTATAACACTTTGACAAATCACAAGATTATTGATAACAAGCAAGTGTCAAGCCATCTCAGAGGCAACTAAGGAACCATGTGGCAAATTACATTGAAGATGCCTTCTATGGCCATGTATGAACCTGCACGTTGATCATGAACATGTATATGACTCACATGGTGCCACAAGCATAGGGTGAACCAGTGCTTGAATTTTCCAGGACCATACAAAACAATAGAGTTCAAAATGGAATAAGAAAACACACCACGAAGGGGTTAACAATCTGTGGTGTGCTTCAAGGATCGTGAACTGTCCCGTCCAATTGCAAGGCAAGAAAAATGTGGCCAAGGACCTTACCACGAGCCCTTAAATGACTCATGTTGCACTCCATGAGCCGTTAAGGTGCTCGTGAAAGGCACCAAGACAGTGAAAAGGTTCTAAACACGAAGGCAAACACTATGGAAGCCTTGCACGACTCATGGACTCCAAGGTTGTTTGGATAGTTTTTAGCACAAAGTGAAGGACCACGGAAGTACATGCGTGGCCGTGAAAAGTAACATGGGTCGTGGTCCTAGTCATGAAGCCATATGCGACTAGAAATCCTAGTTCGTTTAGGACAACTTTTCCTACATGTTTTAGGCTAGGTTTTAAGTACTACATAAGGCTTGTTTTATTCTGATTCTAAGATACATTGTACCCCACATTTTGGGGCTAGGAATAGATGTAAGAAATACACTTTTTTGGTGATTTTAATTCCAGAACCATGCCTAGACAGCGATAAAAAAGAATACAATCTTTCTTTACAAATTTTGTTGTCATTTGAAATTAAATCTCGATATTGTTTCCTATTTCCTCGTGTGAATCAAGACTTGATTTATTCTCCCTTGTAAGTGATTTAAACATGAATTACATGATGATTTACATTTCAATTCTTTCAAGTTCATATAATTAAACCCGCAACTAGGGTTGTGGGAACCATGACGCTTTAACAAAGTAGGCAAATGTAGAATTTTATTTGGGATTTATATTACATGTATTATAATTTCCTTCATATAAAAATCTTTCTTGATGAGTGCACACATTAAAAACTTTCCTGTATTCATTATTTGTCCACAAAGAAAGTAATGATTGGGAAAAGAGAATTATAATAGTAGATAGAAGCAATCGACCTAGGTTTGAATCACTTGAGCATGAGAGGGGATGATATACTTAGGTTTGAGGATTAGCTTGTATCTAAAATCACTTGAAATCAAGAGGAGATAGTAAATTCGAGACCAATGAGCAAGGGTTAGTATGCTCACATTCGAAGACTGAGGGGTGATGAATGAAAGATGTCTTCGAAGGACTGAGAGGTGAACTAGATATTACCTAACTTGTTGGGTTTTACATGCAACGCGATGAATAATATTACCAATGTTAAAGGCTTATTGAGTTATACGCTATGGGGACCGCAACCCTAATTTTTTATTACATTGTCTAAGAACTAGTTTGAATTCGCATTCGCAATCATAATTAGTTATCATCCTTAGTTTAAAACCTCCACTTTTACTTTTTTGCATTGCTTGTTTTCTGGAAGTAGAATCAATGACTAAGATAGTATAACTAGTAGAGTTGCTTCAACCTATTCCCCGCGGGATCGACCCCATCTCTTAGTTGGGTAAATGGACTGCTAATGAACCTCTATATTTCCTTCGAGAAGTATATTTGAAAATTATCATATACTAATGACATATATACAACTATTCCACAGATATACAAATACTATTCTAGATACATAATACATACTAGTTACATATATAAAGTTATCCAACAGATATACAAATACAATCACCTCTCTCCTCTCTTTGCTCTTATATTTCAAATATTTGCTTTATTATAGACTCCTCATTTATTTTACATATGGTGTTAGGTTACCACATAAAAATAGAATGAAATATGTAAATGTTGCGAAATGATGAGAATATACTAAAACTAAGAAAGAATATAAAAAGAGAAGATGTAGTAGTCTTTCTTCTTTTCTCTCTATATTTTGTTACAAGAAAGAGGGAGTATTTATACTTGTGTATAGTCATTAATGGATATTCCATTTCCATATATATACTTTGGATACCAAGTATATTACATGGATGATTAAGTTACAACACTAACTAAAAGGAGTGTAAATATATCTTACACATATGTGTATATTTATATTGCCACAAAATATATTATATGGACATAGAAAATATGGATTTGGATATTCATTTTACAACATTTCTCCTTGGATGTCCATGTAGTAATACTCTTTATTTGTTGCCTCATTAAAAATCTTACCAGGAAAAATCAGTGGGATAAAATCTTGGTTAAGGAAAAAAATACTGTGCATATTTGTTCCCCCTAATGAAGATATCATTTAATATCTCGAAGACGGTGCATCTCAATCTTGTATTTTAGCTTTTCAAAAGTCGAAGTTAGCAATGCTTTGGTGAATATATCTACTAAATTGTCACTAAAATGGATTTGTTGAACATGTATTTCACCTTTCTTTTGAAGATAGAGAGTGAAAAAGAATTTTGGTGAAATATGTTTTGTTTTATCTCCTTTGATATAACCTCCTCTTAGTTGAGTTATACATGCAGTGTTGTCTTCATATAATATTGTTGGAATATCTCTTTTCAGAGAAAAGACACGTGTTTCCATGATGTGTTGAGTTATTGATCTCAACCAAACACATTCTTGACTAGCTTCATGAACAATCATTATTTCTGCATCATTTGAAGAAGTCGCTACCATAGTTTATTTTGTTGAACGTCATGATATGGTTGTACCTCTACATGTAAATAAATAACCTGTCTGAGAATGTCTATAATGTGGATTAGATAAATACCCTGCATCGGCATAATCAATTAGTTGTGATTTGGATTCTTTCGAATAAAATAGTCTCATATTAATAGTTTCTTGAAGATATCTGAATATATACTTAATACCGTTCCAGTGTCTCTATGTTGGGGAGGAACTAAATCTTGCTAATAAATTTACAGAAAAGAATATATCTGGCCGAGAATTATTAGCAAGGTACATTAATGCACCAATTTCATTAAGCTATGGTACTTTAGCACCAACGAGCTCTTTCTTGTTTTCATAAGGCCGGAATGGATCTTTATTAACATCTAGTGATCTTACAATCACTGAGGTATTTAATGAATGTGTTTTATCCATGTAAAATCTTTTTAAAAGATTTTTAGTATATGTTGATTGATGAATAAATATACCATTTGTAAAATGCTCAATTTGTAGATCAAGACAGTATTTTGTCTTTCCAAGGTCTTTCATTTCAAATTCATTTTTCAGACGTTTTACTGCCTTTAAAAGGTCTTCACGAGTTCTAATTATACTCAAGTCATCAACATATATAACTATTATAGTAAATTTTGATCCAGACCTTTTAATAAATACACAAGGATAAATTGGATCATTCTTATACCCTTCTTTCAATAGTTATTCACTCAGGCAATTATACCACATGCGTCCTAATTGCTTCAATCCATATAAAGATTTTTGAAGTTTTATTGAACATGCCTCCCGAGAATCTTTATATATTTCAGGCATTTTGAATCCTTCTGGGATTCTCATAAATATGTCGTTGTCTAATGAGGCATATAAATAAGTTGTAATGACATCCATCAGATACATATCAAGTTTTTCATGAACTTCCGGATTTATAAGATATCTAAAGGTGATTGCATCCACCACAAGAGAATATATCTCCATATAATCAATGTCAGGTCTTTGCAAAAAATTTTGTGCCACAAGTCGTGCTTTATATTTACGACTTCATTTTTCTCATTTCATTTTCGCACAAAGACATATTTGTACCCCCACTGAATTTATACCTTCAGGTATTCGGACTATCGGTCCAAAAACTTCACGTTCTCAAGTGAAGCTAATTCAACTTGAATAACATCTTTCCATTTTAGCCAATCATTTCTCTGTCTACATTCCTCAACAGATTTTGGTTCAATATCGTCATTTTTTTGCATTATTTCAACAACAACATTATAAGCAAAAATATTATCAATAATTATATTATTTTGGTTCCATATTTTTCTCGATGAGACATAATTTATTGAGATCTCTTCATTATTTTTAGGCGCCTGAACCTTCTCTAAGGTTTCATCAATTATTATGTCTTCTTACTCCTCTTGAGCAAGTTCTTTTATATTATGACCATCTTGATTATTTGCTCCTTTCCTTTTTCGAGGATTTTTATCTTTGGAACCGATTGTTCTACTATATTTTAAGCGTGGTTTGGAATCATTTGCATTAATTAATTGTTCTATTGGGATATCAACTCGAATTGGAACATTAGCAGCTGGAATATGAGATTTAGTAATTCGTGATAGGTTAGTGAATGCATCTGACAATTGATTTGCAATATTTTACAAATGAATTGTCTTTTGAACTTTCTGTTCACATTTATTTATTTGAGAATCTAAATGTGATAATGGCAATGCATTTCAATCTATCTCTTTTCTCAGCAGTTTACCGTCTCCCCTTAATGTTGGGTATATTGATTCATCAAAATGACAATCAACAAATCTTGTTGTCAATAAATCTCTAGTCATAGGTTCCAAATATTTTATAATAGAAGGAGATTCATACCCAACATATATCCCTAACCTTCTTTGGGGACCCATCTTTGTGCATTGTGGTGGAGCAATTGGAACATATACCGCACATACAAATATTCTAAGTTGAAAAATATTCAACTCTTGATCGAAAGTCAATTGTAATGGGGAGACTTTATGATAACTTGTGGGCTTAATACACACAAGATTTGTTGCATGCAAAATAGCATGACCCCATAATGAAGTGAGGAGCTTTGTTCTCATAAGCATTGGTCCAATAATTAATTAGAAATATTTAATCAATGATTCCGCTAGACCATTTTGAGTATGAACATAAACAACCAGATGCTCAATTGTTATTCTAGTTGATATACAATAAGCATTGAAAGTCTGGGGTGTAAATTCACCAGCAAAGACGAATTTTCTTAATTGCATAAGTTGAAAATTGTGCTCGTAATTTTATTATTTAGACCAGCAACCTCGCAAACATCATATTGCGGGTTGATAATAAGTACACATGTGACCATTTTGTAGATGCATCTATTAAAATAATATAATATTTGAATAATCCACAGGACGGGTGAATGGGCCCACATATATCACCCTGTATACGTATCAAAAATGTTGGGGGGATTCAATTCCCACTTTGATTATTGATGGTCTAGTAATCAATTTGTCTTTAGAGCATGCAACACAAGAGAAATTTTTAAATTGAAGAATCTTTTGGTTCTTCAAAGAATGTCCATGTGAATTCTCAATTATTTGTGCATCATATTAGAACTGGGATGGCCCAATCAGTCATGCCAAATAATAAAATTATTTGAGTTAGTAAACCAAAAGGTTTACTACGGCATGTGTCTCTATAATGCTAATACTTGTGTAGTATAAGCCAGATAATAGGACAGGTAATTTTTCAAGTATAAACTTTTTACCTGACATCATTGTAGTAATATAAAGATACTCATTCTTTTCATCATTTGTTGTCTCAATATGGTAGTCATTTTGGCGAGTGTCTTTGTAACTTAATAAATTTCTTTGAGACTTACTACAATATAATGCTTCATCAATTGTTATATTTGTTCCTCCGATAAGAATTAAATTAACTTTTCTGGAACCTTCAATTAATTTTGTGCTACCAAAAATTGTATTAACGTTAGCTTCTTTCATAATAAAATAAGAGAAATATTTCTTATCTCATAAAATAGTATGTGTTGTAGCACTATCTATAAAATACATATCTTCATAACTGATTTTGAATCCAATTGATAATTGAGAAATTTCCATACTCTTCATAAAGATTAAAAAAGAAAAACATTATAAGAATATTAAAAACTAACATGACAAACTATAAAAATTAGTAAAGATATAATGCTTTAACATTTAAGAAGAACAACATATTTAATTTTTGTTGTAGAAATAGAAAGATTATATTAATACTAATAAGCATCATTACAATGTAGTTGCATATTCACTTGACTTGCAATTACAATTCAGAGGAAGGGAAATATTAGTGCTATCACAAAGACTAGATAGTTATAAATATAGGAGAAAATAATAAATATTATTATAATTTTATTTTTCTACTAGATGATGAGTTCTTTAGTCAATATTCTCGTAGAAATTTTTAACTCTCAACTAAGTATTATTTGAGAAGTCTTTGAAGTCTTCATCATTTTCATAAGCAAGATTTGTCTCAATATCATCATATTTATTTGAGGGAGTGACTTCATTATCATCATTATGAAAGGTCAAGTGGGTCTCCACATTATTTTCTTTCCTTTTAAGGGAGGCATGATAAAGCTTGACAAAATGATCGAGCGTACGACAATCACGTGCCCAATGTCCTTTCATGCCACATCGATGACAAATATTAATTCTTCCCTTGAAAGTATTATTTTGAGAAACTCTGTTATTCTCATATTTATTTTTGTCATGATGACGATAATTATTTTGTCGACCACCACGCCCTCGCCTGTGTCCTCGACCATGACCGCGAGCACGACCACGATAATTATTTTGGCTTATTTCAGACTAATGACACCTTGCTACAACATTCTCTTTAGGGAATGGAGCAGACCCAGTGGGACGGGCTTCATGATTTCTCATCAGCAAAGTATTATTTTGCTCAACCACAAGTAAACATGTAATAAACTCAAAATATTTCTTAAATCCCTTTTCACGATATTGTTGTTGTAGCAACACATTTGAAACGTGAAAGGTAGAGAGAGTTTTTTCAAGTAAATCATCATCAGTGATATTATCTCCACATAATTTTAATATTGAACTTACTTTGTGAATAACATAATTATATTCTGTTGCAGATTTCAAATCTTGAAATCGAAGATATATCCATTCATACCGAGCTTTTGGTAATACATTAAGTTTTAGATGGTCATATCGATCTTTTAAATTAATCCATAATTCAAGTGGATCTTTCACAGTTAAATATTCAATTTTTAATCCTTCATAAAGGTGGTGACGAAGAAAAATCATAGCTTTCGCTTTATCTTGACTTGATGTTTTATTTCCTTGTTTAATAGTGTCTCCAAGACCTTTAGTCTCAATGTGAATTTCAGCGTCAAGGATCCATGATAAATAATTTTTCTGGTAATATCAAGTGTCACAAATTCAAGCTTTGATAAGTTCGACATGATGAATAACTTAAAAAAAATGAATCAAAGATGACTTGTGAATAAAAATTTCTCTTTTGATGCAAACAAATTTAAGCAGATCCTTAAGATATAAAGACTAGTTGATTACCAATTAATGAAACATGTATGTAATTGATATGTTATCTAATTAATCTTCAATAAAAAGTAAAGTGAGTATTATAATATAGATATATATTAACCAATAATCCTATTAGTTAAAACAATATAAAATGCTTAAATGAAAATTTAAATAATATCATAAGTTGTTCAAAAAATAAAGTATGGTGACATTATTATAATTTATATATTATAAGATATAAAAATAGCTAGAAGAAGATTGCATACGTATTGAGATAGAAGCTTAACTTATTCATAGGGGGTTGGGGCCTCGTGTTGATAACGTGTTGTGAAATGATGAGAATATATTGAAACTAAGAAGGAATATAAAATGAGAAAATGTAGTAGTCTTTCTTCTTTCCTCTCTATATTTTGATATAAAAAAGATGTGGTATTTATACTAGTGTATACGTGGTCATTAATGGATATCCCATTGCTATGTATATAGTTTGAATACCAAGTACATTACATGGATGATTAAGTTATAACACTAACTAAAATGAGTGTAACACTTTGTTTGGAAAGGTGTTACGTATTGTTTCATAATGTACTGTATTGTGTTGTACTGTATTGTATTGTATTGTATTGTAATGTATTGTTTCAATGACTACAATGTTTGGATAGATTGTATTGTTCTTCGTCGTTTCATAATGTCATACATTCATAATTTGAATAAATAAACTTACAAAAAATTGAAGGGTATGTGGTAGATTCCATGAAAAGATATGATAAATGATAAAGTAGAATAATTAAATAAATAAATAAAGTAAAAAATGAGAAGAATATATTAAAGTAATGACGCAATCATACCAAATCGGTCGTTACATAAAATGAGTCTTTTCATCGTTACCTAACAATGAAATTAAACGATACAATACAATAGAATTTAAATAACAATCAAAACAAACACTATACTTAAATTAACAATACAATACAACGGGTAACAACCATCTAGACAAGGGATAAATTCATCTTACACATATATATATTTATATTGTCACAAAATATATTATATAAATATAAAAAATATTTATTTGAACATTCATTTTAGAACAGTAAAAAAACGATTTGTAATTTTGTTTATGTTGGGCTAGGTCAAGGCCTCATATCCTACAGCTTATTTGGATGGTGGTTTGCCATAGTTTCATAATGTATGGTGTCGTATGGTATGCTATGGTATTGTACAGTACTATACTGTCCAATGTTTGGATAGACCGTATGGGTTGCTACTGTTTAATGATAATTTGTTGTTTGATTTGACTGTATGGTACTGTATCATAACTTGAAAATTTACAAAAA
>JBCEWC010010899.1:0-17202 GCA_038996855.1 Solanum aculeatissimum
ATGTATCCCCTTGATGAAGGGTTGACTAGGGATCTACTTGGCAAGTAGTCTAGATCTGGGTAGTAGCTCGCTCGGGTTTTCTCCGTTATCAGTTGAGGTAACATCCCTGCTATATTATAATTGTAGGGTTACATCTCACGCATCATGGCATAGCATATTGTTATATTCCTCTTTGGCTACGTGCATTCCTTTTGTATTACTTCTCCCGTTGTCATGTTGCTTGGTCATACTATATTGTCATATGCATTACATGCCCACATACTTAGTGCATATTATGTGTTAACCCATACTCTTTGTCTACATGTTCTAACTATGTAGGGACCAAAGATGACTTCTATCTTCCACTGGACGACGTGTGATCATCTTGAAGATTATTGCTCGTGGTGAGCCCTTTTGTTAAAGGGCAATAGCCATTTTCTTTCTACCTAGTATTGTTGTTACTTTTGCTTTACTTATGTATTGAGGGTGAGCCTCAAACCATGTCGAGGCCTCGCTTCATCTTATGTAGAGGATTATTGGACAAACTAAACTCTTGTACATTGGATTGTATTTGTTGGACATTATGACTATTGAGATATTATGATTAATGAGTTTTGGTTATGGAAATGGTATTTGGTTATGCTTATGACTTGATGTTGGGATTGTGTGTTGACTATGTGCTTATGTGGAAAGTCCCCTAACCCCGAATGTCCCCATAGCTTGAGTCCTACTTACCCGCCCCTTAGAGATAACTGTTATGTGCTATGTGATTCATGTTCATCCCATTCCCGGAAACATCCCCATAGCTTGAGTCCAAAGCCTCATTTCCCCTAGAACTTATGTGTTATGTGTTTACTTCTGCTCTTTTGAACCGATGATGTGTGTGATGATGCTATGATGGCTTGATCGAGGACTTTCGGGTTCTCTTTTGCTATGTCACATCTATGCCCCATTTACGGGTCGTGACACTTCATATCATTGCAAGGCTCTACTAAGATTTAGCAAATAATCATCAAATGTATCTCGTGCTACAGAGAAGTTATCCATAAATACTTTAAGGGTGTCCTCTAACATGTCAGAGATTATCAACATCGTGCAACACTAGAACATATTGGTGTATTGCACAGCCTAAATGGTATGCACTTGAATGAAAATGTACCATAGGGATATGTGAACATGGTCTTTTCTTGGTCTTTTAGTGCTATAGAAATTTGGTTATACCCTAAGTACCCATCTAGAAAATAATACCAGCCTCTTCCTGCCAACCTATCTAGTATCTGATCCTTTACCACTTCTCATAGTGATTTCCATGCAGTGTCCATCTTTCCCAGGGTTCTGAATTGTATCACTAGGCAAAGAGCTAGCCTTCCTCTAATTTAATATAGCTAACAGTTTCCCCATCTGCTGCTCCAGATATTTAATGGATGTGGAGTATGAATCTACCAATTAACTAATGTTGGTCATGCCACCTATCATATCCCTTACGCCAGCCTCAGTAGCCTTCATCTTCTGGAGGACCCTGGCCATCATTTTCTTTAGTTTTGAGGCACCACCATAATTACTTGTATAGTTTATGTTCATAGGTGTCACATATGCTCCCATCTAGTCATTTCTGAAGTTGTCCTTGTTCTGTCAGTTGCTTTGATCATGATTACTAGGTTGGTTATAATAATTGTCTCACTAATAGTTCTTACCTTAATTTTTGGAGTTGTATGTCTAAAAACTCCCTTGACTATTTAAGAACTTTGCTTTCTCATCAAAAAAACTCTAGCTCAACATACCTATTGGTGGTGTCCACACTTTAACCTTCTCCAATACTTCGCATAACAATTATTTGGTCAGCAAGTCCATTTGAGTCTACAATAAGCCATATCCTGATCACGCTTCTCTTTCTTTTTTCATCTTTCTTTTTTCACTGCTCTATTGACATCTCAAATATGAAAACTACAAAATTTGCATCTCTTGTATACATGCCCTATTATTCTGTGATACTTGGTCCAAGATCATAGTGGCTTTCTGAATGTTTTGGCTATAATGTGCTTGGTCATAAAGGTGCACCACCTATAAAACACCTTCTTGAGATGCTAGTCTATCAAGTTATAGTTGGGGCACTTCTTCAACTTTTGTCAAAATCTTCCTCATGTTTCATGTAGGGCCTCAGATGGTAGTTGCTTATGAGCATTAATCTAATCTTTAAACTATAGTTTCCTAGACGGTGGGAAGAATCTTTCTGAGAAAGTATCTTTCAACACTCTCCAAGTCTGAATTGAGTCATGAGGGAGATCATTAAACCACTTCATTGCCTCCCTAGTCAGAGAAAATGAGAATAACCTTAAGAGAATAGCCGTCTGACTAACACTGAGAATCATAGAAGATCAGTATATGGCAACAAAGTTGATTAGATGTTGGTTTGCATCACTCCTACTGCTCTACTAAACAATCTCTTCAGTGTAAGCATCTGGAGCATAGTACTAGTGATAGTGAACTTTATGTCTTGGGGTAGTAGTGGAAGGACTATCACTAGTATAGCCCCAGCACCATCAGCATCATCCTCATCATCGTCGTATATAAATTTTATCTGTTATTGGCCACAGTCTTGCAATGCTAGCGAGCGGTACTCCTCCATCCTCATCATCTAATTCCTATTCATGACCCCCATCATGTTTAGCCTGTTGTTCAGTTAACTCTCTCAGCCTCTGTACTTCTCGCTCTTATGCATTCATTTTATAGATTGACTTAAGCAGCTCAGGATCATAGATAAGGAGCGATAACTAATAGATATACTTCAAAGTCATATTACTAGAAAATGGCACCATTTTTTATAATGTTCAAGCATACTCCTTTAACATAATATGGATGATTGTTAGCAATCTAGCTATCCAACTGAGATTTGGGGTCAATCCCACAGGGAATAGGCTGAAACAAATCTATTAGCTATTACTTCTCAACTGGAGTTTCTACTTCCCGAAACAATAATGCATAAAGTAAAATGGGGGATTGTTTGAGAACTAATATAGGAAGCAGTGAATGAAGTTTGAGTAAGTGGACATTGTGATATTTAGGATAGAATTGTGCTCTCCATTAAAATTAACTACATAGACATTATGCATTTGGGCAATCATTTATTGTGTTGCATGCAAAACCTAGTGAGTTGATTAACATCTAATTCACCTCACGCTCCTTCTTAGATAAATTTCATTCCTCTTCTTCCAAACTCAGAATGTGTTCTTCGTTAAACCTCACTATTAATCTCAAGTTACTATTCCCTCCTGGACTCTAGTAAATTAGACGAAAGAAGAATCTCTTGAATCTCCATCATGATTACCTTTTCCTAATCACTATCTCCCTACCAAGAAATCAATGAATACAGGCAGATTTTCAATGCGTGCACTCATCAAAAATAATTTTTAGATGAAGATAATCATAATAAATGCAAATCAATTCATGAAATGTACCCTAAATGTTTCCCTACTTTGTTATGTTGCCACGGTTCCCACAATCCTAGTTTTGAACTTAACTAAGCATAATCAATGTAAGAATACCAAATAGAGATGAAGAATTCATAGTTGCAGCACTTACAAAGAAAAAAAGATTGAATCACGAGCCCAAAATTTGTAAAAGAAGATGAAAAATATGGATATTAAGCTTCAAACGTGCAATAAGTCTTGTCTCTCTGTCATTCAAAGTATTCTAGCAGTCAATAATAATAATAAAATAAATAAATAAATAAAAATGTTATTTATATACATAAAAAAACTAATCCTAGTAAAATTAAGAAAATGGGTTCAATATGGTTCACATATGACCTTCATGATTTGTGGTGCGCAACGTAGCCCGTAAACGTTTTTGTGGTATGCCACTTGGCTTTTTTTGGCTTTCTGTCATCTCCACCACAAGGACTCACCATGGTACGTAGTGCAATTCATGGCTCGTGGTAGGTCTCATCATAACTCACTTAGCCTATTTCTTTAAATCATGATTAACATTGCCCACACTTCACGTTGCCATTCATATTTTGTAGTGATCTCCAAGAATCGTGAAGGGTCTCATTGAGTCTCACTTTACCAATTTCCTTTCTTGCTTCAACCTTTACTCTTTATGATGGCCCACACTAGGAGTGGCCTATTCCACAGCCCGTGGTGGGTTCTGTACATGGTCCACTTTACACTTTCTCACTCCAACTTTCTCAAATCATTCAAAAATCCATGCTCGCACCTATTTTCCTACACATAAACACAAAATGCACATCATATTCAAAAAACATTCTCAGGATTCATAATTATTAACTATTTTAGGCACCAAAAATGGCAAAGTTTCATGACACATCACTCTTGCCCTAATCGTTAAATTCTTAAAAGAAATATCACTTTTGTTTTGGATTGTTAATTTAGTATTGTTTAAGACCTTGGAATAACCTCTAATTTAAGGTACGAGCTCAGATAGCTATATGGATCATTATATGGGGTTTGTTCTAAGATTTTGGATATTGGTCCCACTTTTCCTCTCTTTTTAGCCCAAGACTTGATATTTTCCCCATATCTTGAGATTTTGGTATTGATACAACTATACTGATGTCACAATCTTATTTTTGACAACTTGGCAGCATTCTGAGGTTGCTTGAAGGGGCAAGGATCATGTATATTGGATTGAAGCGCGAGTGATCGGCCTTCAGGTAGGCTACAGTTTCCCTTCTTATAGACTAAGTTAGAATATGTGAATCTAGTCTGAATAGCATGAATACTGAGCAGGAAACTAGTTTGAGGTTGTACTTGTTAGATTTGTTATATTAGCCAATAATTGATGTTGACCAAGTATCTATTTGACATTCTGAGATTGTTGTAATGTGTATTGGTTATCTGTTGTAATTCTGGTTATCTAAGGATTGTTTGAGCCTTAGCCTAGGCTTAGGCTAGTGATATCCTAGACCAGCATTGTTCAAAGCCGGTAAATTGATACATATTCATCCAGTGTGACTTGACTGTAGACTGGACTAGAAAACTTAATTCTGTAAAATTGATGCCTTATATAGGCTATGTTATGATGGGAACCAGTTATTCATATGATACCTATTACTTCTATGAAAAGTTCCCACAACGTACTGGAGGTTGCTCAGATTTGGAGGTGACAGTTGAGCTATGCTGAAGCTCAGAGTAAGATCTTCTATGGTATGAGGCCTGAGCATTTCCCATGGTCAGTTATTTACCATGCTAGTACAGGTTAGATTCCTGGAGCTCAACTACACACTATATACCTCTGGTTTGAGTCCATACCATTTGAGTGGTCATGTTGGACCATATCAGTGGTCTGAGGCCGTTATCAAACTATATATCGCTGTGTCTAACTATATTCGCGGTCCGAGACCATATCGGGACTAAAGTCTGAGTTTGAGGCCAAGTGATAGCTTGAGTCTAAGGCCAGGTCACAGCCTAGGTCTGAGGTTGATGTATCTTGAGTCTAAACCTAGCTCGGGTTACTTCATTGGGTCAAGATTACTTAGATGTCATTCGGTTATGAGTCTACCTGAGCTTGACATTAGTAGACCGTATACCCATATACCTTTCTTTACCCTATCTTTATACGTGGGTGTACATTTTGGGCCTATGGGATCCAATTGGCATATAGACTTAAGACAGTAGGGCCTTACACCTGTGTACACCACTACATCGTTCTTCATATTCTAGTTATGAACATACTCGCGTGCATACTTATTTGGTTTCTGTGTTTAGCTGTTGAGATGTTATATTTTGTCTTATTCCTACTTTGTTTACTGTTCTTACTCAGTCCGCTTATAATGCCTACTATGTACCTTATTTCTAGTACTCATACTACATGCTGCATTTGTTTCGTGGTGCATGACCTAGCAACATTGATTCCCCTTGTGTAGCTACATGTTCCAGAGACTTGTGGTGAGCATTGGAGTTCTTGAGTCTTTCCGCTCCCCATCTGCATTGTTCCAGAGGTTTTGTTGTTATTTTGTGTCTATATAGCATCAGTTCATGCTTTTATTATGGACAGACAGCCTATTGACTGTTTTGGGGTTATATTTTACTCTCACACTCGTTACTAGCCGTTTTGGGCTTAAGTTGGCTAGCCTATTAGTAGGCATAGGATAGGTGTTATCATGACTTGTAAAGTTGGATTATGACAACCACACATGCAGAGAAGACCAATTGCATGAGATATCAATAATTTCACATAGCACAAAAATCACAGAGAGGACTCTCGAGATTCGTTTGGAACCCTGTGAATACAAACCAAATATGTAACCCTACATTCGACATTTCAAACTCAATGAGATCATTAAAAATTGAATTTGAGGTCTTTTCGGATTGGAACCTGATAAGTCATAAATAAAATAACTTAAGACACTAAAAATACCAAAATATTACTGGAACACCTAAAAATTATACCAAAACTCATTCTAGCACTAAAATCACTTCTCGAATTCAATGGAACCATAAAAAATCCAATTTGAGCAACCAAACTCAAAATGTTGACCAAAATCAAACCTAAGTCAAACTTTTACTCAATTTCCAACTGCAAACCTCAAATCCACATAACAATTCCAAATATGATTCTGACAACTCTCCTAGAACAATTTCCATAGTCTGGAACCGATAACATTTACAGAATTCCATTTCAAGACTTGAATCTCCAAAGGACTCCAAAATTCAAAGTAAGCAACTTAATCCTTCAAAACTCAATTCTTTAGTAAAAACTCCACTTTTCTTAAATTTTGAAGAATCAACTTTCAAAATTAATTAAATAGTACTGGGAGCTACTATCGAGAAGGGTAAAATGATCACAATTGTGCAAAGCGAGGTCAAGTTTCCTAGTAAGGGATTAAAAGTAATAAAGAAGAAAAGATAACCTTTTTAAACAAATAACTATACAAAATATTTTACAAATTATAATACCCTTATTTTCTTAACTTAGAGGGTGCTAGGTGTCACGTCCTGTGAGGGTACCCTTGGCGTGGCCAACACTTGAAGAACCATTGTTGATTTCTCAAGAGAACCACCTGGTCTCATTGTCAGATCATGCTCAACAATGGAAAAATACTCAGGAAAAGACATCAAATAGATAAATAAAGTTTTTATAAAATAATTTTCAATGGTCAAGTTTGAAAAATAAAAACAATCAACTCTCTCTAAATAAAGTTTTTATAAAATAATTTCCAATGGTCAAGTTTGAAAAATAAAAACAATCAACTCTCTCTACTCAGTGTTTATGAAGCCTCTAATCCTATCTAGAAGGTGCCAAGAAAATCCCTAGGCTACCTCAAATAAAATAAATACCACTCAATAAAGATAAAAGGAAGGGCTCCTCCAAAAGCAAGGAGGCTTACCAGGTTTGGAACGAGGACTAGTCTTCAAAGATGCACATGTTGATGACCTTTAATACCTGCCTCTGCATCATAAAATAATGCAATTCAAATGGACGTCAGTACATGGAATATACTAGTATGTAAAATGGCTAAAACGAAAAGGACATTATCAAATATACTCAATTCAAGTAACTCAACTCAAAATCAATTCAACTCAACTCAACTCAGTAAATCATGCAAATATAAGAATAAAGTCCTTCTTTGAAAGTAAACTCAATAATATGCAACTCATGCCAAATCATTCAACTTATTAGTAAAATAATGCTCCTAAAAGAAACTGTAGCATGCAACTCATGTCAAATAAGTTATGAAAAATAAGAGAGTTTCTCCAACTGACAAGACTCACAACACCATAGTTGGTGATGTACAACGAAAAAGATGTCATTGTTCGCCCTTCCATTACTTGTCAAGGTAAGGACGCTCACTTCTACTTTTCGAATCCTCAAGCTTTGTCTATCTTTTGGGACAAGAGTCGCCAGAGTTAACTGCATGGCTATCCTACACGGACAACATAGTTCTAGGTTGTTCTCCTCTTACCCAGCTCGGTGCTCAATACTACTCCCAAAATATTCTCTTTAAAAGTACTCTCATTAAAACTCATTTCAATTGTTTAGACTAAATACTCAATTTCAGCAAAAGTTATTAAAACATGTCTCATCTCCTAAAGACTCTCCCTCAACTTATTATTTATGCTCAAAACTCATGTTCATGCAAACTCAATAAAATATGTTCAAGAATCATCTTTGTTAAACATACAAAATGACCATAAATCTCAATTTTAAAACATGTATACAATCAAATATAGTCCTCAATTAGGGTTCATGCGAATGAAGACATGAACATACATCCAATCAAATACCCAACTCATACAGATCATTAACACACTTTTATGTACAAGAAACTCAATAGGACAGCAAACAACTCAAGAATTCAACTCAAGAATTAGGGTAAAACTCTACTCGAACTCAATTACAAGAAATCAGCATGTGGGGCGCGTGGTTGAACTCAATCTAACACTATGATTAGCCATACATACCTGAAATTTTGAGTTTTGGAAGAACTCACAAGATTACCTTCAAACCCTAGTCTTTTTTCTCTCTTGAACCTTGCTCTAAGTTGGAGAAGGTGTTTTGGCGTAATAAAGACTGAATAGATATATTTTAGGACTTAAATAGATTTAAAACTATCAAGTTTAGGCTTTAAAATGGTAAAAAAGACCAAAATAACCCTTATTAAAATGTCATCAAGGTCGTCCATGGGTCCATCTATGACTTGTAAAAGGTTCCACGGCCCGTAGGAACCTGTCCGTAAACTTTTTGGCAAATTTTGGAGTTTTTAAATCGATTCCACGAGCCCAATATATGGCCCGTAGATGGGTCTGTCAAGTCTGGGACTCAAAAATAGACTTGCACAACTATATCCACAAGTTAACAGTATGGGCCATAAGTCAAACCACGGCCCGTAGGTAGGTTTCGTAGCTCGACTCCACTCTAGAAAATCGTAGTAAAATGGTCATAACTGCTGACTCCGAACTCCAAATGAGGTGAAATTAGTTGTGTTGGAAATTTAATTCAAATATCTTTCATTTGGTAGGTCATGAGACACCTAATTCTTTGTGTGCTAAGAGTTATGATCATTTAAAGTTGACCCTTGCATAATCCAATGCGAAAAACTCAATCAATAAGAAAGTTTTGAACCCGACTAAATACTAGGGATATCTTATGAACCTAATCCACTTCTAATACTCTTCAAACATATAGGAATGAGTCTTAAAATACAGGTACATATGAGGCATCACTAGGTTCAAGCTTATATACTTATGATGAAAAACTTTGGATCGTATGAATAGAGTTATGGAGTATTACACTAGGATTGCCTTAATTTTTAAGTATATTTTACTTTTAAATACTTTTTATTTTTAGAGATGTTTGTCAAAAGCATAAAGTACTTTTAAGCACTTTACTTTAAACTTAAAAAGTACAAAAAAAAGTTAAAAATAGATAACTATCTATTTTTAACTTTTATTAAATCACTAAAAAAAAACTTATCAAAACACCCACCTTAATCTCCAAAAATTGACTTGTTGAAATCATGTCTTGCAATATAAAGAAAGATGTGCATTTTCTTGTTCAGAAAAAAAGCTGTTGTTTCCCTTATTTTTGGTTGCACTCGTAATTCAATAAAAGAAAGCTTTTATAGTTCCCTTTTTTTTATTGAATACTGAAGAAAATATTTTTAAGTGAATTGTGCAAGCATATACTATTTTCTGAGGTTTTTAATTACACATTTTAAAGTTAATATTTCATAATTACGGAGTTAACAGTTTAATTACAAGTTATAACAGATTTGCACTAAACTACAATATTTTAGTTTTATATTTTTAATAATATACATATAATAAAAAATTAAAATATAAAAAAATAGATTCAAAATTAAAACATAAAAAAAGGGATTCAAAATTAAAATATATAAAAAAACAAATTCAGATTATCTTTCCATAACCATACAATACTATAATTAAGGATTATATTTTAATTAAAATATATTGTTTTCCTTAGATGGTCTCTTCCTGGCATAATTTTCTCCATAACCATAATTATCCCTATGTTCTATGCATCTTCCCCAATGTAAGTTAGTATCTTCATCTTCCCTCATTTACTTGTCAAATTCGACATTAATGAAAAGCAAGACCATATACACAAAGATTATATAAAGACTATATAGTGGCTACCATAATATGCACCCCCTGCACCATATGTATACGAATATTACATTGAATTCATACTAAAAATGCTACATATATACAAAAAAAAATTCCAAAAGAAAAAAAATTATTGCATTTAATAAGAGTTTAAAGGGGCCACTGACCCAAACTAAACCCATAAAAACATTTGCTAAAATTCCTAACCAAACCAGAAAGATCTAAAGTCAACTTTCCAAAGGGAAAGTGTGACCTTTCCTTTTCTTGTTCAAAATCAGCGCACAGGGCATCACCATCGATGGTGGCTCCACCGCCGGCGTTGAAGAAGGTTGATACTGAGCAGACATCTAGCATGACGAGTCATAATTGAAAATCAAATAGAAAGGGGACAATGGTAAAGTCCATCTCTCTCGTTTCTCCGCATATATCCATTTCTAAATGATCAAAGTTGTGCAAATGATGCAAATTGAATCCATCACTGGAGTTATGGAGTTATGGACAGATATTGAGCTTGGATTGGCTTCGTATGGCGTCAAAGCTCTCACGACGCCCTAAAGTCAATTTCGGTGAAGACTTCTTCGACTCAATACCATGATTTCACCAGTGGTCTCTATCTTACCATGATGGAAATGGTCAATTCTCCAAAACGTACCCCTTTTTTGCTTGTCAACAGATTGAGCCCATAAGGAGTTGATACCACTGTTTAAATAACAAAGAAAGGGCTCGCCTTGTGTATTAGGTACTTTCACTACTGTCCTTGTTTTTTCTTTTTTAATGTTTCTGATTCATCTTTTGATGAGACTGAGTTGTGTAAGTTGGATTCTGCATCCTTGTTATTCGAAGATTTGGTATCTATTCTGCATCTAGGGACAATAGTGCACGCCCCTGTTTAGGAATCTGATGTAGTGACTGAAATGTGATGCTCTCTGTACCTACAAAACAAAAAACTAGGTTAGCAAAATAATCTACCACTTTGTTTCCTTCTCTCCATATGTGCTCAATTTCCACTCTGTTGTTCCTCCTAGTCCCATTAATTCTTTTAATCATTGACTTGATCCTCTATGGGACCTCCCAAATCCCTAATATACAATTAAATGCCATTAGGGAATCAGTTTCCATTGTCACTGGTAGCCAATTCTCCTTGACGCAAAAATTCAAGCCTTCTTACAGCGCACTAATCTCAGCTTCTAGGCTTGACGTTACCCCCAAAACAATGGATGCTGCATAGACAAAATCCCCTCTTCAATTCCTAACACAAAAGCCCCCAGCACTAGGGCCTGGATTGCCCTTGGAAGCTCCATCAGAATTACACTTAAAACTCCCTTCATTAGGTAGCTTCCAGTAGACTGTTTTGGAGATAATAATTGGTTTATAACCTCCCAAAAACTGAACTAAATCACTCCAACCTTCTGGTATGTTCCTTAGCCAAGGATACTTTACTTATGAGAATCTATGAATGCATCTAATAACCTCTAAAATCATGTCATTTATACCATAAGCATCTCCATGTTTTAACTTGTTCCGCCTTTTCTGGATTACCCATAAGATAATAGAGGGAATAACATTAAACAATGGTTTAAGTTTGCTAGGACATTCAGCCTTCCACCACTAATAAATTGTCTCCTTTAAGGTATTACATGGGCCTTGGATCCCTGCACCCATTGAAAACCATTTCCATAACTGATTCGCAGTAGGACATATCAGAAACAGATGATGGTAAGTTTCTTCCACCATTTGATCACAGCAACAACACATAGCTTCTTCCACCATTCCAATCCTAATCCAAAATTCTCCAATTGGAATTCTCTTTTTAAACATCCTCCATACAAAGAAGGATATTTTAAAAGGTAATCCCTTCTCTCATATTTTTCCAAAACATTCATGTGAAGCACCTGGAGTCCTCAAAATCTCCCAAGCAGATTTCACTGTGAATTTTCCAGAAGTTGTAGGCATCCAGATAGGGACATCAAAACTTCCTTCAACCGCCTTCACTTCTATAGCTTTGTTAATATGATTCACTATCTCAGTAGGGAAAATATCTCTCAACCTAGCTTCATCCCATCTACCCTCCACCATTAATAGATCCACATCCTTTTCCATCACCTCATTAGTAAATGAAACTGGAAGATGATAATATAAAGCCCCAAGTTGGGTTTAATTATCATACATGATACTTGTGTGCCGGCAATTAATCTCCCACCAAATTTCCTGATCAAAGAAATCCCTAGCCTTTAACATATGCTTCCAAGTTAAAGAGCCTCCTTATCATTCTACAATTTGTGGTCTATACCTTTTACAATACTTATTCCACATGAAATTGGACCACATAGATTTCTGAGTTCTGAAACTCCACCAAAGTTTAGCAAACAAGGCTTTAGATACATCAAAAAGGGATGTAAATCCTAGTTCCCCTTCTTTCCTAGGTAAACATAAATCTTCCCATGCAACCTAATGTTTATTTCCCCTTTCCTCCTTAAAATTCCATAGAAATCTAGCAAAACTTCTATGAATATCCAGAATAACACACTTTGGAGGTATGATCACAAATAATTGATATATGGGAATGCTTTGTAAAACATTACTAATCATTAAGTCTTACCACCAAAAGATAACAACTTTCCTTTCCAGACCTGCAACTTTGATTGAATCTTCTTAATAAGATCTGAGAAATGAGATTTCTTCTTCTTTGCATAACTCACTGGACACCCCAAGTAAGTCAAAGGAAACTTACCTCTATGAAAACCAGTAACTTCCTCTACCCTTCTAATATTCGCATGAGCAGCCTTGTGATACACATAGTAAGCACTCTTATCCTTATTGATTTTCTGTCCAGATTTTGCTTTATAATCCTTCAAAATTTTTATGAGTAATTCCAATGTAGATATTTCTGCTTTAGTAAAGATAATGGCGTCATCGGCATAAGCCAGATGATTAATCTGCTCACTCCACTTTGGAAAACCATAAGGCTGAAATCCTGCACAATTAAAAAGGTTATTTAAAGCCCTAGATAGGACCTCTGCCATTAAAATAAATAAAGAAGGGGATAAAGGATCTCCTTGTTTAACGCCCCTGGTAGAGTGAAAGAAACCACAAGCCTGACCATTAATCAGTATAAAGTACCAATTATTAGAAACCAATCTCCAAATTTTATCTATAAACACCTTATCAAAACCCATTCTGGCCATAACAACCATCAAGAAGGCCCAATCAACCCTGTGATATGCCTTAGCCATATCCAATTTGATAACAACATTAGCCACCTTACTTCTCTTCCTTATATCCCCAATAATTTCCTGTGCAAGCAAAACTTTTTCTGCAATATTCCTTCCTTTGACAAAATCAGATTGGTTAGCAGAAATAAGATTAGGCAAGAATCTCTCCAATCTATCATGTAGGATTCTTGATATAACCTTATTTATAAATTTGCTAAGACTAATAGGTCTAAATTTTGAGAAATATGTCACCTTATCCTTCTTTGGAATCAAAACCCGATTAGTATGGATAATGGATTTTGGTAAAGTCTTCCCCCTGAAAGAAAGCTATAACCACTGCTACTACATCAGCTTCCACAATGCCCAAACATGTTTGATAAAATAACCCTGTAAAACCATCTGGACCACTTGCACTATTCCCATTGAGCGAAAAGACAACTCTCTTAATCTCCTATATAGTTGGGGCTTAGTTTAGTACATCATTATCATCTCTAGTAATTACAGTAGATACCAAGTCCACTAATGGAAAATCAATAGCATGGTTCTCCTCAGTGAATTGCTCCCTAAAGAACTGAATAGCATCTGCCATCATTTCTGACCCTTTTTCCCAGGACCCATTTGCTTTCTTCATTCTATTAATTTCCAACCTCTTCCTTCTCCCTTTAACCACGTTATGAAAGAATCTCGTATTTCTGTCTCCTGCAGTAAACTATTGCATTACAGCCTTCTGTCTCCAGAAATCTCCCTCAAGCTTTAAATACTTTGTAAATTCAGCATGAGCCTTATTTAAAATGGTTTTATTCTCAACAGTAGGCTTTTCTTCAAAAAACAATTATTTCGCCTTAACCACCTCTTCTCTAATAGCTAGTTTTTGAAAGATATCTCCAAAGCTTTCTTTACTCCATCTAGCTAGAGCAGTCTTTGTCTTCTTCATTTTAACTTTGAAGTTAACAAACACATCTTCACTCTGAACCGAACCCCAATTTTGTTGATCAACCTCCCTGAAACCCTCTTTATCTGCCCAGAAGTACAGGAACCTGAATGGTTTATAACCTTGTGCAATCTTGGATCTACAGGTTAGCCGTAATGGGGCGTGATCTGATCCTGCTCTTGATAAATGTTCCAGCTCCACTTGTCCAAAATCATCCATCATCAAGTGATTAAGAACAACCCTATCCAACCTCTTAAAAATACAACCCTCATCAACTCTTCCATTCCACCAAGTGAAAGCACTACCTTTGAAATTAATATTCATCAGCTCACAATAATTTATACAGAATGCAAAATCCTCCACTTCATTAGGATATACAGGAAGCCCTCCAATCTTCTCCTCAGTATCTAAGATGACATCAAAATCCCCCCCGACAAACCAGAGCAGATTAATGTTCTGCCCAATCTGATATATATCTTCCCACAAATCCAATCTCTCTATAGCAGAGCATTTAGCATACACCAGAGTGTTGATCATTTGATGGCCATTATCAAACCTCATTGTAATGGTCAACTGCTGCTCAGAATCAGCCACAACCTCCACCTGGATCCCATTATTTACAAATAACCATATTTTTCCATACAAATTATAATTAGCGTACTGCATACTATGTTTTCTCTTGTATTGTTGAACATGTCTTGGTTCTTGAAAAGTCTGAAGAAGAGCAATAAGATCAAATTTATGATGTCTATGAAGCATCTGAACTCTATGAAATGAATGATTAGTTCTCACCGATCTTATGATCCAAATTAAAGCTTTAAAACTCATTTAAAAGTTCCGCTAGCCCTCACTGGATTAGCCCTAATTGGCTGTTCTCCAGCCCCTTTCAACTTCTTCTTCTTTGATTTAACCTGTGTAAAATCCCCTGCATCCCTTAACACATGTTCTAAATTACTGAAGTTATAAATTTCATCTCTATCTTCTCCCCAAACTTTCATATGTTGTTGCACTTCTCCAGTATCAAAAGCATCATTTGTTTGCTCCACTTGATATGAAACCATATTGTCCAAATCCCTTATTGAGGAACTTTGCTTAATGGGAACCTCATAGATGGATACTGCATTCTGGCCCTCCCCTTCATAGTTAATTTTTGTGATCATACCTTCTTTGTTAGCACTGTGAAATGTGCTATCTTGGCCCTTATCCTCTCCTACCATATCATGTTTCACTATCTCACATTCTTCCACTGCAAAAACTAGTGGCTCTTTCAATTCCGCGATCTCTCTTTCCTTTCCCTTGACATATAGAACCATAGCTCTACTGTAGTCCTCATCCTCCTTATCTGTAGCCTGTCTTGATGCTAATTGTTGTTGTTGTTGACTACCTTTCTGGTCTTCTTTATTTTTCAGGTCATTGTAAACAACCAAAGTTGATGAAGGCTCACTCACCACCAGAGTGTCATTCTTACCTGCTGGAGTACCCTCATTGTTTCCTTGATTACCAGTGGATAATGAAGAATTATAGAAGTTGTCATTGACCCACTATTTCATGGTAACTTGTTCCCCAACCCCCTCTTTATTAATATTAACATGCACTTCCTTATTTTCAATCACCTGACCCTCATCCTCTAGCTTTATACCATCTGTAGTAACCTCTTCATTAGCATTTCTAGTGAATCTTCTATTGGTAGGATGTCAGCTAGAATTTTTTATGAAAGGTTTCTATTCCCACCCTTACTTCCCTCCGACCCTTTATTATCCTGTCTCCTCAACTCAGGATGCAACACCCTGCATTCATCTTCATTATGACCTTGAAGCTTACATTTCTTACAATATTTCGGTAGAATGTCATATTTTGGATTTATAAGAAAAATATTCTAAATTGATAAATATTTTGTCACTTATATATCAACACCAACTATATAAAGATTATATCCAATCTATACAGTTTGTACATAAATCTCATAATTTAGTTAGGTATATATCTAGTTATATACATATTCTATACCAAATTAACTTACAATCTGGTTAGACCTCAATCATACACAGATTATGTACTCAATAACCATACACCCTAACTATATACTAAATATATTTAGTTCATATATGTATTATGTACCAATAAAAAGGATACAAAATTGATACCCAATGTAACAACCCGAAAATTTTTGAAATCTACTTGTGGTTGATATTCTATGATGTACTACAAGCCATGGTTGAGTTTTGGAGGCCACGGGTTGAGTTTAAGTGGCCGAATGCAAATTGGGCTAGTTAGTGGCCTGGAGGGAAAGTTTCGGCAGTGTACTTCAAACAGTCATAACTCTTTATGTGGGATTAACCATGTGAACTACCACATATCAAATTGAAGCTCTTTGCGTTAACTTTGAAACACAAGTAATTTCACTCAATTAGGATATTGGATGAGGGAGATATGGCCCAAATAATGAGACTGTCTAAAATTCGAAAGCCATTGGAGATAGGCTCAGAAAAATGGCCAAGGACATTTGCAGGGACCGTGAAACTTTGCACGGTCCGTCTAGGGTCCCGTGGGGTATCGCAGTAACCTTGGGGTGGCCTGGCACCACCCTTAAGACAAGTCCAAACTCACGAAGCCTTGAACGGCTCATGTGAGTGTTGACGAGCCGTTTACTTCCTCGTGGAGTGAGGCAGTGGCTAGGCCAAGGTTTGGCTTACGATTTTGGCTCTAAGGAAGTCTGGACGGTTCCTTGAACGAGACGTCTCACCTTGAATGGACCATTTGTGGGTTCGTGAAATGTAACAGAAAGTCCTCCAAGAGTTCGCGGGAGAATTTGGCTAAGTACAACTGGACGGTCAGTTGAACGGTCCGTGAGACATCTTAACGGCACTGTAGATGCCGTTTAGGTGTTGTGTGCAGTGAAAAGTTCCGATTTATTGATGGTATTTTCGTAATTTAACATTTTCCTAAGCCCCCTTTTGGTCCCTTAAGGTATCCTAAACCCCTAAATCATCCC